>BRDA01007965.1:63418-104784 GCA_036984385.1 Crenuchus spilurus | reverse complement strand
TACTCGTTACCTGGAACAAAAATATTCCGAGATCTCGACTCGTTACCTGGAATACTCGTTAGTAGGGATGCTCGTAAGTAGGGCTACCACTGTATTAACAAACAGCCACTATTTGGACTGCAGTGAAGTGGGATGGTGTTGATATCTAATCCACCATCCGAATCACTTACACACTCAGCCAATCAGTGCGCAGCTCGGAGAGAGCACTCTCCGGAGTACTGATTACACTCATCTGTACCTTATCAGCGTGCTCCTATTTAAGAGACACTAAAACTCTCCTTCAGGGCTGAGTATTGTTTCTTGTAAGCAGGACTCTACCTAGCCTCCTCACTATGTCTCTTGCCCAGTCTTGATCTAGCTTGGTTTGTTCTCTCTCTATTTTATACTCTGGTTCATCTTTTTGTGCTCTGTGGACTTTATCAGTTCCTTTGTCTCAACATGTCGCCCTGTGAACTTTTGTGCATTGAAGTTACCTCCTACATCCAGTTAAGGTTGGCTATTGTCTGCTTTGCCTATATTTTGACCTGTACCTTCATTTATTAAAAATATCTGCATTATCTGCTCTTGTCTGCCTAATTCTATAGTTTGTCATATTCAACGTAACAATAAAAGTTTTAAACTCTTAAACCTATTTAATTTTAATAATATACATACAGTAATTATGTATAAAAAAGTGATACTAAAATGTTTTAAACTCAACGCAAATCACGGGCCTTTCATCCGTGCAAAAATAATATTAACAGTATTTAACAATTACTGTATGTATGTTTAATGATCTAGATTTAAGAGTTTAAAGCATTTTTACAATCAAATTTTTACATAAGTACTGTATGTTATTAAAATTATCTAGATTTAACACTAGAAACACATGCTATGAAATTTCTTGTAAGGGGATAATCCCCCGGTTCTCCCGAGCGCCGGCCATGAACATACAGTAGATATGGGGACTTGCTGCTGCTTCCGAGTGAAAATTGTTTTGTACTGAACTGCAAAGAAAGAACCATACTGGCATCCCATTCTTCAGCCAGTTGCTGAATTTCTTGGCAGCAATTTCTTTTTTTCATAGTTTAGGATGGTTTAGGGATGTTTCACACGGCTGGAATGGATTAAATCTATTTCAGTTATTTTAAATGTGAGAAATTTGTTTGATATGAGTTGATTGACTTACAAGCTCCATTACACAACAAATTAAACTCGTATCTCAAGGTACCATTGTGTGTGTTTTATATACAGTGGATATAAAAAGTCTACACACCCCTGTTCAAATGCCAGGTTTTTGTGATGTAAAAAAATGACAGCAAGACAAATATTTTCACAACTTTTTCCACCTTTAATGTGACCTATAACCTGTACAATGCAATTGAAAAACAAACAGAAATCCTTCAGGGAAGTGAAGTAAAAATAAACAACTGAGATAATGTGGTTGCATAAGTGTGCACATTCTTTTAGAACTGGGGGTGTGGCTGTGTTCAGATTTAACCAATTACATCCAAACTCATGTTAAATTGGAGTCAGCACACACCTGTCACCAAATAAAGTGCCTCTGATAAAGTTCAGCTGTTCCAGTAGGCTTGTCCTGACATTTTTGTAGCCACATCATCCAGCACAAGTCATGGTCCGCAAAGAGCTGCCAGAGCATCAGAGGGATCTCATTATACAAAGATATCAGTCAGGTGAAGACTACAAAAGAATTTCCAAGTCATTAAATATACCATGGAACACTGTGAAGACTGTCGTCATCATCAAGTGGAGAAAACATGGCACAACTGTGACATTACCAAGAACAGAACGTCCGTCCAAAATTGATAAGACAAGAAGGAAACTGGTCAGGGAGGCTGCCAAAGAGGCCGACAGCAACACTGAAGGAGCTGCAAGAATTTCTGGCAAGAACTGGCTGTGCAGTACATGTGACAATCTCCCGTCTTTTTCATATGTATGTTCATATGTTTCTTTCAAAAAACATCCAAGCCCGGCTTAATTTGGCTAAAAGACATCTGAAATCTCCCAAACGCATATGGGAAAATGTGCTATGGTCTAATGAATCCAAGGTTGAACTTTTTGGACATAATTCCAAAAGGTATATTTGGCGCAACACCACACTGCTCATTACCAAAAGAACACCATACCTACAGTGAAGCATGGTGGTGGCAGCATCATGCTTTGGGGCTGTTTTGCTTCAGCTGGAACTGGGGCCTTAGTCAGGGTGGATGGAATTATGAACAGTTCCAAATACCAGTCAGTGTTGGCACAAAACCTCCGGCCTTCTGTTAGAAAGCTGAAGATGAAGAGGAACTTCATCTTTCAGCACGACAATGACCCAAAGCACACATCTAAATCAACAAAAGAATGACTTCACCGGAATAAGATTAAGGCTTTGGAATGGCCCAGCCAGAGTCCAGACCTGAATCCCATCGAACATCTGTGGGGCAATCTGAAGAGGGCTGTGCACAGGAGATGCCATCGCAATCTATCGGATTTGGAGCGGTTTTGCAAAGAAGAGTGGGCAAATATTGCCACACTGATAGGGTCCTACCCAAAAACACTGAGTGCTGTAATAAAAGCCAAAGGTGCTGCAACAAAGTATTAGTTTAAGGGTGTGCATATTTATGCAACCAGGTTATTGTAAGTTTTTTTTATTTCTGTTTGTTTTTCATTTGCATTGTACAGGTTATAGGTCACATTAAAGGTGGAAAAAGTTGTGAAAATATTTGTCTTGCCGTCACTTTTTTACATCACAAAAACCTGGCATTTGAACAGGGGTCTGTAGACTTTTTATATACACTGTATGTATGTATATATATATAGCTAAAAAAAATAAAGGGAAAAGTTAAATAACACAATGTAACTCCAAGTCAACAACACTTCTGTGAAACCAACCTGTCCAGTTATGAAGCAACACTGACTGAATCAATTTCACCTGCTGTTGTGCAAATGGAACAGACAACAGGTAGAAATGAGAGGCAATTAGCAAGACAACCCCTATACAGGAGTGGTTCTGCAGGTAGTGACCATAGACCTTTTCTCTGTTCTCATCCTTTCTGGCTGATGTTTTGGTCATTTTTGCATTTTGTCAGTTCTCTCAGCAAAGAGGTAGCATGAGGCAAAGTCTACAACCCACAGAAGTTGCTCAGGTAGTGCAGCTCATCCAGGATGGCATATCAACGTGAGCTGTAGTAAGGTTTGCTGTGTCTGTCAGCACAGTATCCAGAGCATGGAGCAGATACCAGGAGAGAGGCCAGTACACCAGGAGACATGGAGGGGGCCGTAGGAGGGCAACAACCCAGCAGCAGGACAGCTACCTCCTCCTTTGTGCAAGGAGGAACAGTAGGAGCAGTGCCAGAGCCCTGCAAAATGATCTCCAGCAGGCCACAAATGTGGATGTGTCTGCACAAACGGTTAGAAACAGACTCCATGAGGATGGTATGAGGGCCCGACAACCACAGATGGGGGTTGTGCTCACAGCCCAACACCATGCAGGACGCTTGGCATTTGCTAGAGAACACCAGGATTGGCAAATTCGCCACTGGCACCCTCTGCTCTTCACAGATGAAAGCAGGTTCACACTGAGCACATGTGACAGACGTGACAGAGTCTGGAGACGCCGTGGAGAGTGATATGCTGCCTGCAACATCCTTTAGCATGAAAGGTTTGGCAGTGGGTCAGTAATGGTGTGGGGTGGCATTTCTTTGGAGGGCTGCACAGCCCTCCATGTGCTCGCCAGAGGTAGCCTGACTGCCATTAGGTACCGAGATGAGATCCTCAGACCCATTGTATGGGTGGTGTGGTTGGCCCTGGGTTCCTCCTAATGCAGGACAATGCTAGACTTCATGTGGCTGGAGTGTGTCAGCAGTTCCTGCAAGATGAAGGCATTGAAGCTATGGACTGGCCCGCCCGTTCTCCAGACCTGATTCCAATTGAGCACATCTGGGACATCATGTCTCGCTCCATCCACCAACATCACGTTGTACCACAGACTGTCCAGGAGATGGTGGATGCTTTAGTCCAGGTCTTGGAGATCCCTCAGGAGACCATCCGCCACCTCATCAGGAACATGTCCAGGCGTTGTAGGGAGGTCATACAGGCACGTGGAGGCCACACACAATACTGAGCCTCATTTTGACTTGTTTTAAAAACATTAAATCAAAGATGGATCAGCCTGTAGTGTGTTTTTCCACTTTCATTTTGTGTGTGACTCCAAATCCAGGCCTCTACTGTTTAAGTGTTCCCTTTATTTTTTTGAGCAGTGTATATATACAGTGTAATATATATATATATATATATATATATATATATATATATATATATATATATATATATATATATATATATATATAATATATATATATATATACATACATACATACATACATACATACATACATACATATACACACACACATTACTTAATTGTTAGGGAACTGAAGATACTAATTGTTGCAGTTTTGCAAATTTATTGCCCATTTGTGCTCTATACAAGACTTGAGTTGCTCAGCAGTCCATGGTCAATGTTATCTAATTCTTCTCTCCATGATGTGCCATACATTTTCCAGACAAGATTTCTACTGTAGGCAGGCCAGTCAGGCTCACAATACTCTATGTATATGAAGCCACACAGGTGTAACTCATACAGAATGAAGCCTGGCATCGTCCGTCATTTTGTCAGAGAGTTCCTGGAGAAAGCATACTTTGGTCTCACCAAAATAAAAATATAAGCTGATAGTACCTTCACAAAAAGTCAGGGATATTGTGATTTTGGGTGAAATTTCAGGAATAACTTTCAATGCGCTCTATCCTTTACAGTTGAACTTAATGTGACCTTCTCTAAACTTTTGAATGTACATGTCCAACTGTTCAGTGTTTCAGGACTTTTTGCACAACTTGCTTCTCTAACAAGGAGCTTAACCTCAAAATTCAAAACAGGTGTTTGAGCCATGAATTGACGAATACATTTAAACAGGGTGTTCAGCAAGACATTCACCAAACTGTGCAGGAATCCAGCCCTCCAGGACTGGAGTTGGACATGTCTGATTTAAACAGTCCTCCTCATCATGCTGTTCACATTTTGAAATTATGAGACCAAGATGACATCTAACATTTGATCAGCAGTACCTCACAATTGCGAGGCTTCAAACAGGATGTTCTCAGCAGGAAGTGGCCACTGAGCTTAGAGTGTCACAGTGTGTCATCAGCGGGTTGTTAAAGAGATATAGAGAGACTGGAAGAGTCACAGAAAGGCATAAAAGTGGACGTCCTTTGGCCGCCTCTCACACTGATGACCACTTCATTGTGAACAGTGCCCTGCAGAACCGGATGATGAATGCCAGACAACTCCAGTCACGTTTAAGGAAGGAGAGAGGCATCCAAGTGTCACATCAGACCATTCAAAACCATTTACATCAGCGTGGTCTGTGTGACCACACCACCAGGCACAGGCGTCATAGTCTTGCATGAGCAAGAGAGCATTTACGCTGGACGAGGGACCAGTGGGCCTCAGTGCTGTTCACTGATGAAAGTCGATTCACACCGAGTAGAAATGATGGCCACCTATGATGTTAGAGACATGAAGGTGAGCGCTATGCATCAGCCACTGTTGTCACCAGACGAGTCTTTGGTGGTGGTGTTAATGTGTCTACTCAATACAGAACTGCCCTATACTGTGTGAATGGTACAGTGACAAGCCTATAATACTTGAATAACATCACTAATCCAGTCATTGTACTGCATGAACAACACAGGCCTAATTTCATTTTCATAGATGACAATGCACCAACACATCGAGGTCGCATCATTAGGGATCGGATGCTGGAGTCTGTAATACATCAAATGTAGTGGCTGCACTTTCTCCATACCTGAATCCTATAGAAAACCTAGAGGATCCACTGAGTCACTGTATAAAGGCTCATATCTCTGTACCCCAGAACCTCAATGACCTGAGGGCCACTGTTCAAGAAGAGTGGGATGCCATGCCTCAGCAGACAATAAGTTGAATTGTGACCAACATGAGATGTCGTTGTCAAGCTGTAATTGATGCTCAACGGCACATGACACGTGATTGTGACATTGACATTTTTTGTTGGGGTATACCCACTACTATTGTTGGCTTTTGTTTCAATAAATTGTTTGAGATGAGAAAATCACCACAGCATGCTTTTCCTTAAATGCTCTACCTTCAGGATATAATTGTAGCATGAACTTTTTTACATTTTCCATAAATTTCACCCAAAAGCCAAATAACTTTTTGTGAGTAGTGTATATGCAGATCACCTATGAAGTGTACACCGATGCAGCCCTATGCCAGTTTTTTGCACTTTTCATTGTCAATATTCTGTATGGTATTTTTCATTTTTGACATGTAGAGTCCAGTGCTTTTCTCAAAAACATGCTGAAATATGTATTTGTCTGGACACAGAACATAACTTTGAGCCCAGAAAACTTGCCAGTGTCTGCACAAAATTAATGTCTTCCTCTTTGCATAGTTTCACGTTGAATTTCTTGATGCAGCAGCAGACTGTGTTAAGTGACAATGATTTTCCAAAGTACTCCTACATCCATGTGGTTTAGTCAATTAAGATAGCATAATGGTTTCTCAAACAATACCACCTTATGGCTTTGTGGTCACACACATTTAGCAGCGGTATCCTCCCTAGGTCTTTATGCACCAAAATTTGATAAATATTTAAATTCTTTGAAATTTTGCATTGTGAAACATTGTCTTTGAACTGACAGTTCTCTCAAGTAGTTTGGCCTAAAGTGGTGAACCACGGCCCATACTTGCTTGCAAACATTAAGTGGATGCTCCTTTTATACTCAGTCTTGATGATCGCACATGTTACCAGCTAAACTTCTAATTGTGGAACCTTCTAGAACAGTGTTCCTTGTACTTTCAGTCTTATTTAGCCTCTGTTCCAATTTTTTGTGTTTTGTACATAAATGTAACAAATATAATTAAATTTGTTATTGAAAACACTGAAAATCTTCATTTTCTATTTTAGCCTGTGTTAAATAAAAGTTCCGTTTAATTAACAAATATCAGATTTCAGTTTTATTGCATTTTTACATAGTGCCACAATTTCTCTAGAAAATGGGTTTGTATATATCCACACATGCAGTGTGTATTTCCCTGCCATGTAAGGGATTCATATGAAGCATTAGCAAGAAAGAGCCACAAATATAGTATGCATAAAGAGCGAACAAGAAAGCAGAATGACAGAAAGTCATCCTTATAACAGAGAATTTGGACTTATATGGTGCTGTTGGTCTCCTATGGAATCCTTTGAAGCACCAGTAAAGTGACGAAAAGGGAGTGAATGAGAGGAGGTACAGAGAGAAAGAAAAATGCTGACAAGACTAAGGGTTGCGTGGCCAGACTAAGATCCATGTTTAGTCTGTTTCAGTCAGATAGAAATATGGACACTCCTGAGAAATGCTCAAAAAAAGAGGAGCCACTGCTGTGTGTGCTGCTGAGAGACACTGCAGAAAAATAAAGCTTTGAGAAAGAGAAAGCCAGGAGGCAGACAGGGCATGTTTTGCTGGGCTGAGTATACTGTGAATTAGGATCTCAAGCTTATTCTCTTCTACACATCACTCTCCTGTCTGAGTTGAACACCAGCTTGTAAGAACCATTTCTACCTTATGCAACTAGACTGTCTGTTCATATAATTGAAGTCATTATTTGAAAGAAGAGGAACCATATTTATCAAACATCGCAAAAACAAACATTCGATAGTAGGCTGAGATACTGTAGGTCATGATGCATTTCTCTACTGATGTCCCACCACTCCAGTAATGCATACATTGACAATGTGAGGAAAATCCCATGGGTGAATGAAGCAAGGAAATCCAAGAAGCTGAATATGACAGCAAAAAACAACAACGCAACCCTGGGGATCTGGTTTCTGTTCAGCGTGCTAGAGGAAGCATTAGCTGAAACAGGGATCTCTAGCTTCCCACCAGAATATTGGAAGTCTAATCTAATTGAAAACTAAACCAAATACATTGGAAAGGAAAGAAACACACAAGCTTTTGCCCAGGGGGAGAACAGCCGATGCCGTATTCAGTTACATCCCTTCAATTTTCTCTTTTTTTCTTCGTTGTTTGGTGGAATAATCCTTTTCTTTGGCTTTCATAAGATCCTCTCTGCTGGGAGAAAGACAAACCTGGCTCTGTCTCCTCGGAGTCTTAATGTACCAACACAGACCTCTCTGTTTATTGCTTTAGAGAAAGACAAAATAGTCATTTTAAAAATAGAAATGATTATTTGACATGTCAACAAAACTTCCTCCAAGTGAGACATGGCCAAATTCATTACAGTCAGTGGATGTCTTGTGTAATGCAATGAGACTTGAACCATAACTGTTCATTTTTAGGCAAAAGTAAATTATACAAATGTTTAGAAAGAAAAAAAATCCACTTGATTATGTTCAGTAGGAAGACATTAGTGGTCATTTCAGTATGAATGTCTATTTTTACAATTTTATATTAAAAACTGGACATTAAACATTTGTCTGTCAACTACAAAGTAGCAATATCTGTGTTAATAATCTACTTTATAAGAGCTTCTCTGATTTAAGCAAACAGCATAAACTACTCAAGCAAATCCACTGAATTTAGGCCAATTCCTCAACCAAAGCTGTTTACTTGGCAGGGAAAAATGGCAGCACATCCAAAGTGGGATAGATGAACAGATAGAGTGAGAGCGTAGGGAGAGATGTTCAGATCATGGGTGAGCAATATCTTAACAATATAAGAGCTGTAAATAAAAGATACACAACTGCAAGATGTGCTGCCAGAGATCTGATCTTGTGAAGGATTGTCACAATAGAAATTCATAGCAGTTCTTTCAGTTCAACAAATTGCAAAAAAAAGCTAAACAATTCTTTAGCCATGGTCTGAGATGGTCACAGATAATACAGCTTGATTATACAACAACAAACATGTCCCAAGGCCAACAGAAAAGCTGGTGTTTTGTGTGGGAAATTGGAACATGGAGTGTTGGTTTTTCATGTCTTCGATGGCAGGGTGGCTAACCTCTTCCATGAGGTCATTCACCAGGAAATCCTCTGTGACAACCATAACAACCACCTTTTTCACTTGTCTACACCGTTGCATCATAAACAGTAGGATAGCATTTCCAATAAGCCATGGCAAAAAAAAGAACAAAAAAGACAAACTTATCCATTTGCATATAGGACAAATAGGTAGGCAATGCTGGTATGCATGTAGACGTTTCTAAGTAAGTAACTTCAAACAAACTATGTCCATGAAGAGGTGAATCCCTTTTGTGCTAACCCAATGCTTCATTGAGTTAGTGCTGCTCTAGATGGCTGACTTAGGCCTCTGTTAGATGGGTCTGTCTCAGTGGAGTAGGATAGTGGGGGTATGTGGACAAACCTAAGATATGCAGCATGGAAAAAACTGCTACAGAAGGCTTTTTCAGTGCTGTTGGATTTTTGATTAGGGAAACTACTTTGCTATTTTCGGAGAACATTTTGAAATATGGAAATAACTGTTGAAGTTTTATTAACATTAACATAACATAATGGGTATATTTTCCAATACTCAACGTCATGCCTATCAAAATCTTTAAAGCTAAAATTTTTAAAGCTCATATTGGAAATCATCTACACCAGAGGTGTCTTGAAGAAAAATCTAATTGCTGATCTGTGATGACATCACAACATCAAAAAATCATGGGGCATTATTCCAGATTTCTTTTTTAGGATTTCATTTAGTTCTACAAAAAGATCTAAACAACTGTTTATTTTATATATATGTATATCGCCAACCAAACTTCTCACTACCTGCTTTTAGGTTGTCTGAATAATACCTCACACAGTTTATTACTTCCCTGGAGAGATTGAGGAAGGAGGTTCTTGAACTTACTCCAGGAAGCTAGTGATGTAGTCCTTGCTGCAGGTGGACCAGGAGAAGGGGTTGGTGTTGGCTGTGATGTGCGCTGCCATCAGCTTGGCTGTCTCGTGGCCTTTGGTACCACAGGTGTTCCCAATTCCATCATGGTTCATTCCGAAGCTGTGAGACAAGGAACGAACAGGAGGGCGGGGTCATAAGCATGGCCCATTCATGCCAATCAAATCTCCCCTCCCCATTCACCCTTAAAGTGATGACAAGCTTGGGCAGCTCTGGATGACTGTGAATTGTTTCAGGAGCAACAGGCAAAATCTCCTTTGGCTAAGTTGTAAAGAAAGAGCTTTTCTGGCTGTGCAACAGCTGTATGCATAGGCCAAAGAGGTCAAAGGCCAGGAGCTGTCTGGAGCTCTGAAGGAACGAGAAAGTTCTAATCACTACCCTGATGTCAGCCTGTCAATCAATAATTACATGTTTGGACAGGGATCAATGTGAGAGCCACAGACAAGAGGGGAAAGGTGACCAGTGCTATAATGGCTGTGGCCTGACCTGCTGGGACCTGCTGCATAAACCTCCCCTACCTGTTCATGTGTTCAGCTGTTCAAGGCTGTTGAAGCATTCAGCAACATTCCTAGTCAGCAACACTACAAATACATCATTTTAGCAAAGCTTTCTTTCTTTCTCTTATATATCTCTCTGAATATTGTATTTAAATAATATCATCTTACACTAGGACCTTTTTACTTTTCTTTTTCTTTTTAAACCAGGTCTGTCAAAAAGCACAAATCAATTCTAATGCATATAACAAACCTGACCACATCACACAATTCCTCTGTATTTTTCTAAGGCTCACGTTTATGACATTTTACTCTACTCTGAATTTAAATCAGCACTGGAGAAGCCATGGTACCGTGTTTTTTTTTTCCTCAAGAAAGCTTGGACTATTTTTACAACTGCCCCCACAACAGAAGCAGACACGAAACATAATAGAGGAAATTGCCATCTCTGTGAACTCTGCCGAGCCCCTACGTAGACCAATAGATCACTGTTATTTTTCCAAGCATTCAGCAGGGGACCAATGAAGGGGGCACGTTTTTGCTGAATGATATTTGCATACACCAAAATATGTGCTCAAGCTTACAGAGCTTAGCTTAGTCCCTCAGCAACAAATTACAATATCTTTAGCATCAGTTAGCTCTCAAGGGAAGCCAAAATTGGGAGAATTTAGTGACCACCATGAAACATATTAAAAAAAGACCTCACGAGTGGTGAAAGCAGCCGATGTAGACTAATGAGGAGTTTGTGAGCCCCAGGGGCTCTAATACAACTTTGACCAAATCATTAAAAACATCATTCAGCACTAAGACAAATGACTATAAAGAATCATAAGACCGCCGAGTACTACTTAAAAAGCTTGGCAGGAGGTCCCATATTAAAAAATGCCATATATAATGTTGAAAAACAGAGAGTTTACATTCTTTGTTCTTTATCAATGTTCACTGATTTTTTTTATTTCTCAAATAAAATTATAAGAATGTGAAGGTGAAAAGGGCAATGTGAAAGGCTGAGTGATGAGAATTGCAAATACCAGACTATTTGTAACCAGTTTATAGTGATGAAACCTGCAATAATTTATCTAGTGCATAAAGCAACAGTTTGGCAGAAAATCTCATTTACATAATTTTCTGCTTACAACAAATGTAGTTTATAAGCCAAGATGTGTTTGATGTCCAAAGTTTACTCCTTTAGTTTTGCACTGGAACTTCAAGTAATGAAAGCCTCTACCCCACAGGTTAGCACTATACAGAGTTCATGTCTACCATCATGATCTTGCCACAGATATAGCAAATGATTAAGAGTTATTAAGAAATATCAAATACCATTGCTTGTGTGCTTTTTAACACTGTATGATCCACTGTTATGTATAAAATTGACAAAAGTTGTGTTGCATAAGACTTCCTAAAGTATACATTTTGCCTGTACTTTGGTCCATTTTAATAAATGAAAGAATACATGTTGCAGATCTTCTATATCAGAGTATGCAGTGATGATGGGTGGCTGTGGCTTGGGAGATTAGAGGGGAATCTCACTCACTTGTGTCCAATCTCATGTGCGATGGTGAAAGCAGAACCAAGGCCAATGTCTTCGTTAATGCTGCAGCTCCGCTCCGGTTCACACATTCCAGCAACAGACGCCAACCCTGGCCACACACACACATCCACACACAGACAAACACGTGTGGGGTCAGGTCAAGGTGTAGAACTCCAGCATCATAAAAGTGAGATTTTTTGCATTGACCTCGTCAGGGGAGAGGGGGGAGCTGGCATACGTTTTTACTCAAAAACCTGTTTCTGGAGCCACCAGAGAGAGATCGGCATTGTCGGCTAGACGTTCCCTTCTTTCCTTTTTTCTTTCTAACTGAAGTCGGAGCTGGAAAATGTCTAGACAAGGAGTTAGATTTATACTTTCTACTTCTGGTAACAAGGGACCACCTAGTAATGCAAGCCAGAGTTGGGAATTTAAGAAAACATTCCTCTTTGTGCCCCCCAAATATATAGATGTTTTCACCATTGCAAAACTGCCCAGAGAGAGACGCAAACCATTTTAAATGTATTTTTGTTTTCTGCAAATGGATTTTATGTGAATCATTTGAAGTAGTGTATGAGTGAAGGATGCACAGGCAAGTGAAAATTAACAGCTGACAGTGTACTCGCTTAGGCAATTCATATGTGTCTGCTGAAAGGCTTTGCTTTTCTGAAACTTCACATTTCACTGTCATATTCTTTGCCATAAATAAATAGCACTGTTTTTTAATCTGGGAAGAATGAAGGAAATATTAAATCTCCCTCCTGCTTTTATTTCACTCTTATAACCTAACACTGACCACACTGGCATGCGAGGCTTTACTGGACCAAGAATATGTGACGGTGAGGAGAGAAATAGTAAAATGTAAAAAGGCAGACAAATAAAGAGTGTGTATATGACTGAAGAGATAGATTGGTGGGGGTGCTGTGAGTGAGAGTGTGTGTGTAAGACAGAGAGATGGGACTGTGATTAGTTTAGTGCTGAGGTAGTGTGTGTGTGTTGGGGGGGGCTTAAAAAAACCCAGGTGTTTCTGGCTCTCCTCCCCTCGGCTCCTTCAGAGTGTATAGCATTTCTCTCCAGATCACATCTACAGGTGTGTGTATGTGTGTGTGTCTGGGAAGAGGAAAAGCAAGCTCGTAAGCTAGGGCCATGCTCAAGCGGGCTTGGAGGCTTGAAGCTAGATCAAATATATGGTTGCTAGTTTATTTAGCAAACTAGAGGCCCCCTAATCCTCCTCTTTTATCCTGCGTATTCAAGTCCTTTTAATTTAGCACAGCCAGCTCAACACCACAACTTGAAAAGGTCAAAGAGTGACCAGCTCAGTGGTGAAAATGCCACCACAGATATTGGGAATGAGTGTGGAAAAGAGAGGGGCTGTGTGTGGGAAGAGTATTAAGGATATTGTTCATCACCCATAACTCCAACTTCTGGCCTCTTTATGCTCTTCTTACACTGAGCCAGACAATAGCGGACTCACAAATCAAAGAGTACTGAGACCCTAGCTAGAGGCATATGTGGAAATTGGAGAAGATGTAGAAAAGTACTGAAGAGTGAAGGGAATTATCTGAATTTCTTCCTTTTTCTTCCTCATTCTCCCAAGCTGCGGTTACATTATGTGACCATTTTGTCCAACATTAGGCCTAATATTTGGCCATACACTCTCAATTGGCTGCGGTTTTCAGATTTTGGGTCAGCGATTAGGAAAGAAAATCAAGAAAATTGTGAAGGATACAGATCACTGTACTGTGAACCCCAAAGTAGTTGGTTAATTAGCTATTTTTCAGCATAATATATAATTTGCATTATAACATAACATGCAGGTTTAGATGTATTTGAATGTATTTGTTATTTTTGCTATGATAGTGCTTTGTCCAATAAAAAACAGGCCTGTCAAATAGTAGAACTAAGTACCGGTAATATTCCTATTGGACAATCCTTAACTTTTGGGTTATGTTATCAAGCTTACTGAGAAACCCTGCTTTCTGAAATACCCTCAGGTCAGTCTGTATCACAAACACTGTCATGTAAAAGACTGACCTCTGCACAGACGTATATAAAGTCAATTGAATCAGCTGAAAAAAAGTGATTCTGGTAGTTTTTTTTAAGTCATTTGTTATTAGTGGATTAGGCAATTAAGTGGTTTGCTTAGATACCAATGTTCATGTTCATGCTCAGTCTGAATCCATTCCTGCATGAAAAATGTAAGCATGAAAATGTTAATACAAGCAAAATAAGGCCCTGCGCAAAGTAAACTTTAAATAGTACTGACCATGTCTTACATCCACAAGATCACCCAAATGTGCTTTTCAAGTTTCTTCTTTACTGTACCTACATTTGTTTTGTTGTATACATAACTGCATCGCCTTTGTATGAGATATATGAGCTCAAATCTCAAATTACATTCAGCAAAAGTTGTGCAGTGTGCGGTCCCCAGTATTTCAGTCATCAAATAAAAAAAATCTGTCACAAAGTGTAACAGTCTTAATGTTTTTTCGAATCCAATCCAAGTCACATCTGAAATAGTTTGAAATGTGATTACAATCAGATTTCTAGTCTGATTCTCAATCTGGATGTTTTAGAAGCTCAAATTGCAACATGACACAAAAGTGACAGAAGAACTGGGATTTAAGCAAAGTATTAAATATGCAATTTTAAATCATACAGCACAACTGTTTTGCAGGTGAGTTGACGGTGTGTAGCTACATAGTTACTGACGTTTATGTCTTTACCACAGCAACCCATGCAGGTTGGCAATATCTGGCGACACAAATCATATCCGATCACTTGCAAATCAGTGTGGATACTCATCTGAAAACACTCGAGAGAAACAAATCTGATATCACTGCAGCCTGAACATAGCTTTTTAGTCTTGGTTATATTAAATGTACTCACATTTAAGGGAGATTTGTCATTTTATTGTGTAACTATGTTTAGTCATGGAGCAGCACAGCAAATCTGGCAGAACATCATGGCTTGCCCAAGGAGTACATATATAGTCCTTCAATTTGAGTCTGCAACTTTCCAACTGGCTCACCTCTCCCACCAATATGCTCCCAGACTAGTGTTTTTTCAGTTTTTCCTGCTACTGTTACCCATGGTTTGAATTAGAATTTTTGAATTTGAATTTTAATACATGTGCATTTCTGTAGTTACTTTGTAAACATGCAGTACATTATAAATTGCTAAATTGCTAAAATTAATTTCTGATTAACTGATATTAGACTTCCAGCCAAATCAAATCAGTATTTAACTGAAAGCGAATCCATCCAGTGGTATAAAATCTCTTTTTTTCTATGTCTCTATAGGACCCAATAATTGTGGGAATGTATCTAAGGAACTGAATTGCTGGTAGAGTGTTGTAGAAGTATTATCTCCCCTCTACTATTACCCAGTGACCCCCAGAGGGCAACCAGCTGACCTGGGATGATGATCCCTCTGATTCCTGCGGGTGGGGTGGTAGAAAGGGAGGCCGGAGGTGCAGAAGGTGCAGGGGGAAAGGGGAAGGGCTGTGGGAAAGGGAGGGGGCAGTGAGGAAGCCAAGCAGATGCCAGGGCAATTAAAGGGGACTGGGGGAATGTGACGAATGCGGTCAATCTGTCAGAGTGCCCTAGAGTCACCATATTACTTCTAAGATATACTGTTGTGCCTGGAGGGGCCTAGCAAAGATAAGATGGAACCTTGACACTCCCCTGTGGCTGATTTTACACAAAAAGAGAAAATAAAAACTCCAGAAAGCTCACCCTTCTCTTCCTCTCTCTTTCCTTCCACCTTATTTCAACTTCCTCACTTATTAATTCTCCTCTTGCTTTCTTTTTCTTTCTACCCTCCTGCCCTCTTTTTGCTCCCCTACGTGTCTTTCAAGGAACCCCAGGGGAGAGGTAAACACCTCTGACTAAAAGCAGACAGAAGGTGAAATATTTTGAGGCAACACAAGAGACACAAATGTGTGTAGAAAGAGGAATTGTGAGGGCCATGTTTGAATCAAAACTCAGCCAAGCCAGAAAGCTTCACAGGAGAGACAGAGCAAGCACTTTCCTCCGTAAAGTGTGCAAAATCAAACAAAACATTTTTTTCACATAGTACTGGCCGCTTATGGCAATAAACATTTAGTCAGAAATCAACAAAAGTTCAGCAACTCACCAAGTGTACCACAGGGCTTGTTTTTGTAGGTGCAGATGTCGTACCTGTAGAAAAGATAAAGGTTTCTAAGACAAATCACTTTCATTAGGATAATTAGATTAAATTTTATTTTTTCTTATAACTGAGAACATTTGATTGAAGTAATTACATGCTATCAACAATTTAAACATGTAATACTTTATATATATTCTTTATTTTTAAACAATGATGCTACTACCTCATCTTTGTGATCCCTGTACAGTACTATGACAAACTATTACTATTCCAATCATGCGCAGTATGTGTACAAAATCAAAATGAAAAGGCACTTTGTATAGCACAAATGTAACATCCTGATCAGCTGGAAATCTCCTCATCCTGTTGATAGATAAAATTCCTAAATTGCAGCCTACAAGGTCCATGCAATATATTCAAACATTATTCCCCTCATTACATTGTCAACATTCACTATCACTTACAGGCTCTTTGGACTACATACTTGGGGCCACTTTTTATTTTGCTATACAAACCAGTTTGCTTTTTTCAACTGGACTTGTCATCGGTTTGGCAGAAGGCAGGACCGTACAAAAGAATGCCAAATATTTTCTCATTCCCCAAATGGGGCATTTAACACCTCCTAAGAAGCAGTTTGGGTCTGTTGCAGTTGTCAAGACCAGCCAAAGTCAGACAGCCAGGCTTTGTCTGACACTGTCTGCGGTGCAGAGTAAAGACATGGAGACGGATGGAACGTATTAAAGAATTCAAGACGCAATGCATTTCATAAATATGGGTCAGCTGCGTGCTGTAGGTGTTGGAGTTGTCCCCAGCTGTGTTCTGCTTTCAGCACCGATGTCAAGATCAGAAGCCAAGCAGTGTTTATCATAGTTATCAGATTATAAGAACAAAAATGTTGTAGAATCAGTTTATGAAACTTACATGAAGCCAAAAATGTGAATGTGTGTGTGCTGCTTCTTTCATACAATTCTCAGACCAAATCATCATAGGATGATTATATACTTGTATAATTACGGTTTTATAGGGGATGATTATAGTTATATAGGGGATGTTTCGAATTAACAAATGCTGAGCGACCAAATGCATGATCATTTGCTGGGCCCTAAAAGTTCCTCATTTAGAGTCATATGCAATTATTTGGATACCTCTAGACTAATTTTGTTGATTGTCTACGTGAAACTAAATTTACACATATGAGTGTTTGTAGAGTAATAAGTAATTTTGTAGTGCAAAAATTAGTAACCTATACAGCAGAGGTTCTCGAGTACTGGGTTGTAGACCATTCTGGGTAGCTTAACATTTACTACCCAGGCTTTACTGACACAAGATTTGTAAAAAGAAAAGCAATAATCTTGCCAACATATGGCTGAAATATTATTTTTGTGGTAACCAGGGTTAATCACACTGAACTTCATGTGGTAAGTCTTATTAAACTGGAATACAACATGCAATTACAGGGGTGTTTGAAACTTTTTGAACCCTGTAGAATTGTCTACATTTATGCATAAATATGACCTAAAACATAATCAGATTTTCACACAAGTCCTAAAAGTAGATAAAGAAAACCCAGTTAAACAAATGAGACAAAAACATTGTACTTGGTCATTTATTTATTGAGGAAAATGATCCAATATGACATATTTGTGAGAGGCAAAAGTATGTGAACCTTTGCTTTTAAATGTCTGGCTGCATGACCCACCTTCCCTTGAGGTTCAGTTCATGGACAGATGTCCTGACATTTTCCTTTAGAATTCTCTGATATAATTCACAATTCATTGTTCCATCAATGATGGCAAGCCGTCCTGGCCCAGATGCAGCAAAACAGGCTCAAACCCTGATACTACCAGCACCATGTTTCACAGATGTGATAAGGTTCTTATGCTGGAATGCAGTGTTTTCCTTTCTCCAAACATAACACTTTTCATTTAAACCAAAAGTTCTATTTTGGTCTTATTACTCCACAAAACAGACTTCCAATAGCCTTCTGGCTTGTACATGCAATGTTTAGTAAAATGCAGACAAGCAGCAATGTTCTATTTGAATGTGAGAGAGGCCTTCAGTTGTTTAGAAGTTACTCTGGGGTCCTTTGTGACCTCACTGTCTATTACACGCCTTGCTCTTGGAGTGATCTTTGTTGGTCGACACTCCTGAGGAGGTAACAATGGTCTTGAATTTCCTCCATTTGTACACAATCTGTCTGACTGTGGATTGGTTGAGTCCAAACTCTTTAGAGATGGTTTTGTAACCTTTTCCAGCCTGACGAGCATCAACAGTTTTTTTTTCTGAGATCCTCAAAATTCTCCTTTGTTTGTGCCATGATACACTTCTACAAACATGTGTTGTGAAATACAGACTTTGATAGATCCCTGTTCTTTAAATAAAACAGGGTGCCCACTCACACATTATTGTCATCCCATTTATTGAAAACACCAAATTATTTGCTAATGTGTCATCTTGGATCATTTTCCTCAATAAATAAATGACCAAGTACTATATTTCTGTCTCATTTGTTTAACTAGGTTCTTTATTTACTTTTATGACTTATGTGAAAATCTGATTAAGTTTTTGGTCACATTTACGCAGAAATACAGAAACTTCTATAGGGTTCACAAACTTTCAACTACCACTGTATTCAGAAATGCACCCACATTAATAAGGAGAGAAGCAGGGAATAAGAACATGTACTGAGAATACTCCATGATGCCATTATCCATGATTTGTTGTGCAGCATTGCACTCCTTTACCTGCTTCAAAATACACTTCAGAGCAAAATGTATGCAATGATTAACCTTTACTCTCTCTGCACATTGTAAAATATTTTTCTTTGAATCAGACACAACAACAACAACAGTGTTAAAAAACTTGTATCAGTGGTCTATATTCCTGCCAAGCTGTGTAAATAATGTATATGCTGTATTGATAATAAATAAAAATATTTTCCTTTTTCCAATAAAAGGCACACACTGTCAGGCACACACTCAGAAGTGAAAGGCAAGGATTCTGCTTTGAGATCACATACATTTATTTCCAATGGTAATGTGGGATCAAATCACATCAGGGCTTTTAATGCATTAAAAAAACAATGTCACCTAAAATTAACCCCCCCACCCCCCCCACCTCATGGACTCCTTCTTATGGAAGGCATCCAAAGGCCTGAGGTACACTCTCAGGGATGATGGTAGAGAAGTCAGCTTCATCTATTTATTTTCATTCATATCTTTAATTTCCTTCTTGTTCTTGCTGTGTTTCAGGTTCCAAACAAAGGTACCACACCCCTCCTGCTATTTCTATAGCCAGAAGAGAAATATATTACAACATGGCCAGAGGAATCAGAACAAGAATCTGTTTTACAAAACAGTACCTCAAAGAACCCATAGTGCAACTGTGACATCTTAGCTAATACATATAGTTTACTACTTATAAATGAGATTATATACATGATTAGGATTATACAAATGTCTTATAGTGTATTCTTTGCACACCTGTTTTTTTGTCACTATGTATGCTGACAAAGTAAATAATGATAAATTACTCTGTAGCTGTCATATAGTAATGAGTGTGAGGATGGGCAATATAGAAAATGTATTTGCAAAGTCAAAATCTGTGTTAAAACACGGTTAAAACATAATTATCAGCTTAAAAGCATTTGTAGAATTCAATGAAGTTGAATTGACCTGTTTTCATCACACAGCCATGCACAAATAATTACAATTAGTTGTGACAGTTTCTCGCAAAGGACTTACAGCATACCAGAGCATTCACTCTACAAATCTTTCCCTACTTGAAAGCACTTTCTGACTGGACAAACTCTTGTCCAAGCTTTCATTAGTCATAAAAATACCCACACATAAACATATCTAGTCTGAGTTGCTAAAATAAATGTTTGTGAAAAATCACAGATGCACCAGCAGTATCTTCCTCCTGAAGGATTCCATGATGATCTTACCAGACATGATGGTTAATCAGTGCTTCCTGGGCCCTGCGTCATCGCTTACCAAAAAACACATATAGCATCTCCAGACTGAACTTTCCTCTAATTCATGAGCTTTTTCTTGGCCTATATTCGACCACTATCTTATGTGAATCTTAGCTCGTTTGTTTGAGTGCAGCCTCAAGCAAGCAGAACATAACTCATCCAAAGCAATAGCTGCTAATCCAAAGAATACATGTCAGCTGGGTTGTAAAAGTCGACAACAGAAAAACACTGTGTGCTGAGTATCCACAGCATGCCTTAACTGAAAGCTAGAAAACAATACTTCAGGAATTTATAAAGTAACAACAAAGAAAAAGATCACGACAGTTGAGACCATATCAATCTAAATTTTTTTTGTTGATTTTGCAAGATGCTGTGAATTCTCTAAGTCTCACATACAGAACCATAGCTTCATTCACAGCACTAAAGTTACTCTTGGTTCAAAAACAGGCTCCTTCAATCCATATACAGAGGAAAAACAGAGTTTGTTTGCCAGACTAGAGACTGATCTGCCAGAAATTAGGAACACAATGATCTGTTGTTTACTGTTTAGCTTATTTTGCCAAAAATCAAGTAGACTTGACATCAGACATAGAGCAATTCCCTTTGTCTGCATATGTGTTTTGGGAAACTACATGTTAAAGAATCAAACTGAAATAAATTCTGAGAGCAAGTTTAGCAAAAGGTAGTGACTACTATTACTGGGCACCTTCTAGGCAAATACTAGTACAAATAATGATCCCATGCATCATAAGACATCAGTTAACTGTGACTTTGCTAACCAGTTCTTTCTCTGAGGTCAAAAGGAGATCTCTATGTTTTGTGTAAAAACATTAACTAGCCTTCACGCATATTTCCACTATGAAACTGGCAACAAATAACATACAAAAATGTGCTGTTAACAAACTGAAATACACCATCTACAAAAACTGACTTCCAGAATTTGCGTCCTCTTTCACAAACACATACTGTAAAACTAATTACTAAATCAAGCTTCTGTCAACTTCTCAAAAACAACTGGCTTTACACATGGCAAGGAAGAGGATTCAGTTAAGGGGATTACAAAAGTGAGCGTAGTTGGGAAAAAAAGGAAGCAAACACACCTAGCCAGTTCAAAAAGCAAACTTGAGGGGAAAAAGTTTAGGAGTCAGTATAGGAGTTTTACACAATGTCAGTCAAAAAGATGACGGTTATCTATAAATGAACAAAGCTGGAAGTTTATGTTTCAGTTGCTAGGGTTATGTGGCCAAAACAGCTAACAGCAAGGCTAAAGCCAACTCCAGGTGATGACAGTGTTTTGCAACAACATGGTTACCACCCATAAATTGCAGAATGACGGATACGCCTGAAACAGATCATTTATGCATCTTCAGCACTTTTAAAACCTATAAGCATGAGTCCTGTGATCAGATGCATTTGGATAACTGAGGTATTCTGTGCATGTAGTGTAATTATCTGATATTATCAGCTTGATGTTACTCATGTTACTTGATGTTACTTGATGTTATGATAATGTTAAATGATTGCTTGAGTGTTCAGTGGAAAACAGTGTATCATTTTGGACAGCTGAACTGTTATCTTCAAATCAGAGTCATGTTCAGCTCCTTCTCTCAATTATTGCTGGAAATAACTCCCATAGTTTGGCATCAAGAGAAGTAGAGTCTACATGGAAACTCACAATACATCTTTTTTGTGTCAAACCAGCCAAATAGTCAAAGATTGTTTAAACATGTCCTGTGGTAGTTTATAAATTGAATTTAGGTTTAATTATTTAAATGCAGTTCCTAAATGATATTCAACATAAAAGATGCAAGAATATGAAGTTTACTAAATGAAAATCAGACAAATGTAAAATTTGTAAACCTGTTCAAATGTAAATCAAATCAGGTAAATTATTGACCTTGTGATGAGAACAGCATTGTCGTGGTGTGCTATGCCATTCTCTGGAATGCTGTTTCCATCTCCTTGATGAGAAAGAAGGGATTTCTGCCACTTGCAGAAGCTGTCCAGGGACTTGTCTGCATGGTGGTTAATCTCCAGGTTAGGCTGTAACACAGGACACTTATTTATCCTATCTAGGTACACACCGTGTATCCAAACATATTCAAATGACACAATCAAGTTCTTGATAACTAATGGAGAAAGGCCAGGCTGCACATAAACACAATTTTTTATTCTAAAACAATTTGCTAAAATCAGATTTTGGCAAAATGCTCTTACACATGATATGAATAGTAATAAAAGGATGTTGACTGCTGTGACATTGTTATTGTTGGCTTCCGCCAAGTGGTCCCTCAGAATGAAAGAATACTCCAAACTCTGTCCTTTTTTCTCTCTCACACACACAGACACAGACACACACACACACACACACACACACACACACGTGTGTTTGCATGTGTGTATGTGTTTGTGTGTCTGTAAGAGAGAGAGAGTGTGTAAGACCCTTCACAAAGTTACCCTTCTAAGCCAATCTGTTTGAAAAGCTTTCATCTGCAGTTAGCCATATGGTAGGATGCTTCTGTCTGTCTCCTCCAAACCAATCATATAAAACACAGCAGTCTACAATGAGAAATGTCCTTATGTTTCTTAAAAATAGCCTAATGTTTTGATGATGTTACAACAAACCCAGGCAGAACCTTTGAGTAAAATATGCTCAGATAGATAGGACACTATACAAATAATTCAATATTACTGAAAATGACCATATCAACTTTGTAATTATAGTTAAAAGTTCAATGTAACCATGTAATTAAATCTGGAAAATCATATACATGAGTTTCATAGCAGTAATGAGGCTGATATATTCTAGTACAGTGCTGTTTCAAAGTTTTGTGAACCCTTTTTTATTTTCTATATTTCTGCATAAAGTTGACCTAAAGCGTCATCAGATTATCACACAAGTCCTAAAAGAAGATCAAAAGAACAAATGAAACAAAATATTATACTTTATAATTTATTTATTGGTGAAAATGATCCAGAGTTACATGTCTGTGAGTGGTAATTGCATGCGAACCTTTTGGATTAGCCAAAACATAAAGGTAAAATTGAGTCAAGTGTTGTGAATTAGTGGAATAATCAGGTGCAAGTGGGCACCCTGTTTTTTTTCAAGAACAGGGATCTAGTAAAATCTGTTCTTCACAACACATGTTTCTGGAAGTGTGTCATGGCATGAACAACAGATTTCTGAGGACCTCAGAAGAAGAGTTGTTGATGCTCGTCAGGCTGGAAAAGGTTACAAAACCATCTCTAAAGAGCTTGGACTCCATCAATCCACAGTCAGATTGTGTACAAATGGAGGAAATTCAAGACCATTCAAAAATTCAATACCCTCCTCAGGAGTGTCGAAAATCAAAGATAACTCCAAGAGCAAGTTGTGTATGGTCTGTGATGTCACAAAGAAAAGCAGTTAAATGCCTCTCTCACAATATTAATGTTCATGAATCCAAAATTTCAGGAGAACACTGAACAACAATGATGTGCATGGCAGGGCTGCAAGGAGAAAGCTGCTGCTCTCCAAATAGAACACTGCTGGCCATCTGCACTTTCCTAAAAATCCTATGGACAAGCCAGAAGTCTATTGGAAACGTGTTTTGTGGACGGATGAGACCAAAATAGTTCTTTTTGGTTTAAATGAGAAGAGTTATGTTTGGAGAAAGGACAACACTGCACATTGGTGGTAGTATCATGGTTTAGGCCTGTTTTGCTGCATTTGGGCCAGGACAGCTTGCCAGCAAATTCTAAAGGACTTGACAATCCGATAAAGATTTAGGTTACATTTATGCCAAAATTTAGAAAATTCTAAAACGCCCACAGACTTTCAATCACCAATGAAGACTGTAGCATTCTAATAGAGGACAAGTGACACTGTTCAGCCCAAGTCTACCAATGTACATTGCATTTTTAATACATTGTTTCTTGGTGGATACCTTGTATGCAGATGTATTCAGTACTTTCAACAAGAAGGAGCATTATTTGGAATTTATTATTTGTTATTAGTTCTTATATGCACTTTCTGATTAGATAGTTAATGCTGTTAACTAACCTGATCCTCTGTCAGAACAATCAGTCTGGTTACAATAATGTTCACAACGTTTCCTAGACTGGCATCACGGTAAAGTTTGGCAACCTGACCTCCAGAAAAGAAGAAAAGACACAAAGTCAGACAAATGATGTCAATAAGGCAGTACATCACATCTCAAAAAAAAGTCCTGTCTACCTTATTTGATGGTTTTGCATGTAAAAAAATCTCATGCATAAGAAAAACAGGATCAAACTTACAATATTCATGACAGACAAGATGTAGTGCTCAATGTCCTTGCGGCCATGGTAGCCCACCATCATTTTGTCGGCAACCACCAGAGTTTCAACAAAGCGCTCAGAACTGACAGATCGCCGTTGCCGGTGTGCGTTAATAGAGCTGCCATTATTCACAGGAGACTGGGGAGCTGGGGCAAGACTCAAACATGGTAGCTGGTTTACTGTGAGGTCTGCAAAATGGAACATGAATGAGTGCATATTATTCATTATTTATAATATTTAATATTTGTGTGATTGACTCTTTATCTACTGTATCGACTAATTATACACATGGTTTAGGGGTTAGGTTATTTTATTTGAGAATAGTGTGTGTGGGAGTATATATATACTTTTCTCAAATTCATATCCAAATTGTGCCTATAGTGTCAATATTTTGTGTGACCACCATTATTATCTAGCACTGCCTTAACCCTCTTGTGAATGTAATTCACCAGAGCTGCACAGGTTACTGGAATTCTCGTCTACTCCTCCATGATGACACCACAGAATTTTTGGATGTTAAGACAACTTGCACTCCTCCACCGTCAGCATGAGGATGCCCCACAGGTGTTGAATTGGGTTTTGGTCTGGAGACATACTTGGCCAGTCCATCATCTTTACCTTGAGCTTCCTCAGCAAAGCAGTTGTCATTTTGGTGTGTTTGGGGTCGTTGGAAAACTACCATGTGGCCCAGTTCCATAGGGAGGGGGTCATGCTTCACTGTAGGCAACACACAATTATCTTGGTACTCCTCACCAAGGCGCTGCCATACATGCTGGACACCATCTGACCCAAACAAGTCCATCTTGGTCTCGTCAGAAAACAGGACATGGTTCCAGAAATCCATGTTCTTGGACTGCTTGTCTTCAGCAAACTGTTTGTGGGCTTTCTTGCGTGTCAGGTTCAGAAGAGGCTTCCTTCTGGGATGACGGGCATGCAGACCGAGTTGATGCAGTGTGCGGCGTATGGTCTGAGCACTGACCTCCCACTTCTTCAACCTCTGCAGCAATGCTGGCAGCACTCGTGCATCTCTTTTATGAAGGAACTCTCTGGATATGACGCTAAACACATGGACTCAATTTCTTTGGTCGACCCTGGCGAGGCCATTTCTGAATGGAACCTGTGCTGGAAACCTTGGCCACAATGCTGTAGCTCACTTTCAGGGTGTTAGCAATCTTCTTATAGCCTCTGTCATCTCTGTGGAGAGCAACAATTTCTCACATCCCCAGAGAGTTCTTTTTGATGAGGTGCCATGTTGAATATTAAGTGGCAAGTATGAGAGAATTCTACCCAGCACCAAAAGCACCAAATTTAACAGCCCTGCTCCCCATTCACACCTACAACATTGTAACTCTGACGAGTTACATGACATCAGGGAGGGACAATAACACAATTACACGCAATTTGGACATGTTCAATGTGAGGTATACTCACTTGTGTTACCAGCTATTTGGACATTAATGGCTGTTATTTTGAGATGACAGTAAATTTATACAGACATACATGCTGTACACTGACTGTTATAGTTATCTCCAAGTTTCATTTCTATAGTGTTGTCTGAAAAGATATAATAAAAACATTTCCAGCAATGTGAGGGGTGTACTCACTTTTGTGAGACACTGTATGATTCAGTTATTAATACTATATACAGTATTTACAGTTGTGAAACTAATATCTAAATGTTGCTGTTTTGAGAATGAGGCACACTAGACTGACTCAGATCCAGGATTTAAAGGGCTGGATAAAGAACTTTGCTTAAAGTTTATATAACTGCTGATAGATAAATATCACTATGACTTTCATGTCTGTTGCCATGTACTGAGAGAATTCCTCTTTGAACCTCACTGTTGCAGCATGAGCATTTATGACCCAGATGCTGGAGGAAAAGCCATTAGATAATGCCTGTTCAGGCTTGCTGGCTTCCTCATGATGACAGCCTTCACAGTGACCTACAGCATTGTAGCCTAAATACTTCAACCTCCATGAGATGGAAGACTCTTCACCCAAGACTGCGACAAAACAAGTGGTGAATGTATTCATTAAATACTACAGTTGTTACAATAATTCATTCTAATAGCAAAAATTCTTTACAATAAGAGAGAGTTGTGAGGTTCAGGCAGGAGATTTAACCTACAGCTTGCCAGCTGTTGACAGGTCAGGAGTTGTAAATGTTGTTCTATTGGCACTTCCAGTCCAATATGAGCCACACACCACCACTTCCTCTGCAGCTATCTATAGCAGTTCCTTTACGTCAGCCACACAGCAGCCAGATGGAGAAGGCTCACCAACCTGAGACGCCACAGCTGAACTCCTTGCTCTGCTGCTGTGGCGAAGGGATGGAGGACTTTTTATAAATAACGTGTGGCTGCCCTTCTCCCATGAGGTGGAGATCACTGGAGTTTCTGGAGGTTATTTCCTTTAACGGCTCAATTAAATACTGCTCCTCTTCTGTGGTGATGACACCATGCTAATGGAGAAACAAGAAGGAAAAACAGAAAATGCTAAAAAGTTAATTTCCGGTTTCAGCATATAGATTGCATGTACATTTGTTGATATTCATGTTTGTAGATTCATAATAATAAACATTACAATAACACACTATCACTATCATTAAGAAAAGTATAGATTAGGAAGTCTTTAAGATCTTAAATCAAAATCCAGCATTACTGCTGCCCTCACACATGACCTTGACTTTTATATGATGAGCTGAGTAACTGAGTAAGTTGGAACAGAGTAAATGCTAAAGTGTGCATTGCTAGAATCACCCTGGACCCTGGTCTAGACTGTAGGGCGTTTAAATACATGGCACAAGCAGATAACTATCACACACTCACTGACTCAGGTTGAGGCACATGTAATTCACATCTCTTTGTGTTGCACTACAATGCAAAAAAAAAAAAAAAAAAAACAGCACGCAATCCATATCAATGAGATAAATCACACTAAAACCACCAATTACAAGAAGAACAACACCATAATTACCAGGACGCAAACCAAAGTACACAATTCTATGCCCTTGAAAAGCCTCACCGCAACATAAATTGTACAAGTACTCTAGAGATGTGTTTATAAAAAACATTGGCACGTTCCCCAAGTCTGTAAAAACCACAATGAAACCAATTAAACTCCTTTGCAAAGAAATAATAAACTGGTGTACACGGAAAACAAAAAGAACTCAATGTTACACTTCTAATGCACGACGCACCACAAAAAAGCACTGAGACTTTCGAAAGGACTGTTTTCCATTTTTGGTTTCCATAAAATGACTGAGGCAGAGTAGACCTGTGCAATCTCAATTTATGAAGTATGCTGAGCCAGTGCTTTTGGCTGCAACAACAATAATATTAATACATATTTCTTTAGCATTGCTGCAGCTGCCGTTCTCTGTATTTTGAGTAATGAAGGTTCAGGAAAAAAAACTTGAGAGAAAAGTTGGCCACTTGCTATGTCTCAGTTCTTTAATCTGCAAACTACAACCTCTGCATGCCATGAGCAACATCTTGTAAATGGTTAACTTTTTGGAGCATCAGATATGTTTTTGAGTTCCCATTAGACCATGTCAACCCTTAGAAGTTGAAACGTGAAATGTGAGTTAAACTGTAATAATGTATTATACATCACATGCCTGCAGCTGTAAAGTCAAATAGGGATTGTGGCCAAAAGAAATTAAACAGGCTATGTTAAAACTTCCCCACCCACTGTTAGGGAATTTATATCTGTTTATGTGAAGCAAATAAACCAATAGTCATTAGAGCTCATGAGAAAAGGCTTTGCGCAGGATCCTCAAAGGACTTTCCGGTGCAAAATTACAAATGAAGGGCAATATTCTTGTTCCATCAGACTGAAAATGCTGAAGTGTAGTGGAATATGTGCTGTCAGTGAGGGCTCCTGAAACTACAGGATTCCTCAGTGCTCTTCTTTGAGCGCAGACACAGTGGCTGCAGGAAATCCCTCCAGGCCAGTGCCGCCTCTCTAAATTCCCACAGATTTATGAGAATGCGCTTCTGATACCAGGGAGGAATCCAATATGGACTCCTGACTTCTGTCCTCCCACGTGTCCTCCCTGTCAGAGAGGTAAGTGGGCAGGACCAGCTCCCTTGGGAATTTTCCACCCTCACTCACTCTCCTTTAGAGATGATGGAGTGCATCTCATGATGGAATGCTAGTAGTAAATTTGTAAACAGAGGGATGTTGAGGCAATGTTCATTCTTTTCTGCACCTACAAAGAAACATATATGGGGGTGCACAATACATTGGCAGACTTTATATTACTTGTTTATAAATTGTTATTATTCCAATATAGGATTTAGTGTTGATAATTAAGACAGATAGCTTGAAATGTAATTTTATGTCACACTCAAGAGTGAAACTGTCATCAGCGTGGAAGCGGAGGACAGAGTATGCAACAAATGTTTTGGCGATGTACAAAGAGGAGCAAAGATGTTCACTATCACCTATCTAGATTACTCATTCCAGTGATCAGTACAGCCTAAGAAAATGAGACAGCAGTTACTATGTTTAGAGTTTTAATCAGTCTTATGCTCACTCCCTTCATAAATGGGTTACAGTGTGAACTTGTTATATGCAAAAATGTATCATTATTTTTCATTGGTATCAGTATCAGTCACAACATGGTGTTAGCTGTTTTAATGATGGGCCTAAAAATGCTACATCACTGCATCCTGCCATTAATAACCTCAAAGCAAGTCTGAAAAACACAGAAAACAATAGTGGTGCCATAGTGGCTCCTGAGCTGGGACCGTCCCATGATGGAGCCTTCTCCTGATGAAACAAGAGATAGAAATCAGCTGGGAGATGTGAATGGACCTGCAGGTGCAGAACAGATCCAAGCCTGACACAGAGACATGTAGTTAAGCTAATATTTTTCTGTCACTCACCAGTCACTTTAACACAAAGCAGAACCGCACAGTGTGCACACTGAATGTAGGGTCTTAAAGGAACGCAAAGTTTTTTTAGGGCTCTCTTGTTTTACTACCAATAAGTAATAGACATCTTGCCTGGACCCTATTAAACAACTAAACAAAACCCTGAGGTAGAACATTAAACCATTAAAGGTCTCAACATATTAACACAAAATTACCAATTAATAAACAATTTTTTAAAATGCTGAATATTACATTAATGTGTGTGATTTTAATTCCATCCACTGAAATTACAAAATGCATGGAGAACACAGCAGATGTAGAAAGCTTTGAAGAGATCTATATATGTATGCCATAAAAGTTAACACATATTCCATATGTTGGTGCCTAGAATGTCCTTTTCTGAGCATTTTCCATTCTCTCCTTAGATAATTTTCCAGTACTTTATAAGGACAGGTCTGGCAAAAAAGTGTTTTAACCAATAAACTAAAATCTTTTTCAATTTGGCATCTTTGATGAAGCAAACAAAAAGCATCTAACATGTCACCTGTCCAATGACAGTGAGGAACAGGAAATTGTAAGGTTCTTCTTTTGGATTTGCTTAACTTCTAATAATTGTTAGGTTTCTTTACTCACCAAGCCCTTGCAGTTACTCAGTGCCACTCCTGTAGTGCTGTAGTGATCCAGTAGGTTTCCAACATAATGGCAATCATCCACCATAGAATGTCTCCACTCCTGCCCATCCTTACCCCAGTACTCTACAGTGAAATGTTTAGAAACCAAATTGGGGTTGAGTGTCAGGTTCAGGTGAAAGTGCTTGCCATAGGCTGAGAGTCTGTAAAAGAGCCTGGTCTCAGCAGGCTCTGGACCAGCATGGTCAAGCCCCCGTCTCCGTCGACCAGGCCGATGTTGTTTCACAGTGTAACTCATAAACTCGCCCTTATCATTCAGACGAATGGGCACCGTGAGCTGGTAATCCTCCAGGTGTGACAGGAACTCCTCTTTTCATTTCAAGGGGAGAGAAAGTACAGGATAAGGGTTACACTCTTAAACTTCAAGAGTTCACACTTCCATTACATTCTTATAACACGCTAATATAATCTTGCATTGCTTGGCAAGTTATGCAATAAAACGCCTTAGGATTTGTCCATATAAAGAATTATAAGAGGTCAGTGATTAACAACAAAACCTGCAATCACACAGCAAAACTATGCAGTATTTTCAAAACTACAAAGTGTTTTATTAAGATGGTTTTTGGGTCATCAATGATTACATCAAGCCTTAATGAACAGGATGAAACAGAACATATTCTTGGCAGAGGATTTCCTAGATGAATGTGATGACAGTAAACCTCTACATCTAGTTTAACCCCTTAAACCGCAGGTGTATTATCAATTAATTAAATGTGAAACATTCTGTGACTACTATAATTGACTAGTAACTACTGTCTAACAAATTTATAAATTACGCTGTGTAATTAAAGTGGAGCCACTGACGGATGCTGACAAATGAGTTTTTTCTGGATTGTGTCTTACCTTGAGAACTATATGAAAGGCTCTGAGGATCAGCAGCGGCCAAGAGCAGGCTCAATATCCAAGTCAGCGTCTTCCACAAAATTTCCATAATTTAGAGAAGATCTGACATGGGGTGGGGGAGGGGGAAGGGGGGAGCTACAAAAGGACTAAAGCACTTCAGTCAATCCAGCATTGCACCATAATAGGTCCGTGATGAGCATCCTTGATATTCTTAAACTTAGAGTCTGACAGTCACCCAGGGTTCAAAAGCCTTTGGAAAGTCGGAGCCTCCAGACTTGACTCGCATTTGCCTCCGAGCTTGTGTCAGCCATGAGTGGTTCAAGAATCCATGCGCAAATTTACTTCAAGTAATTCCAAAGCAGCAGATCTATATTGGGACGTTGTCTTGAACTATCCATTTGTCTGCCTGGAAATGAATCACAACATAAATTGCACAAAACAAACTTCATGAGAAAGAAACTCACTTGCACTTGCATTTCACATTTCTTGAATCAGTGCTACACTAAGAAATGCAGAACCTTTTGACTTCTTTTTTGCAGCTGCCTCCTTACAGCAACACCTGGAGTTAGCAGGTTACACCACTTCACTTCATGATCGCACAGGAGCTAAAACAGTGAGCTCATATGTGATGAGAGGGATGCCAAATGTGGCTTCAGGTGATCATCCTCACACCTGCGATACGGCAAGTTGAAACCACACGGCTAAAACCTCTGTATGTGAGGAACTTCTGGCATTTGAACCGACCACTGATCTGTGAGTGCATATTAGCTAAATCCTCTGAAAGCAAACTATCACTGTTGTAAGCAGTTATGCTATCCAACATCTGCTAAAGTTAACCTGAACACAAAATAGCTGCTAACTCACCAGATGAGCAGCAATGATGAGGTCAAAACAGCTGGAGGGCAGGACAAATCTCTGCAAGGTCTGAGCGTTAAGCAAAACGACACTGTCAGGGCTCCTGCTGCTTGAGGAAAGTGAAGAAGCTAGCAAAGCACCGGCTCAACATTTCACTGCCTCTGAGAAATGAACCAAAAAGCCCAGACAGCAGAGTTGAGTCTGGCTGGGTGTCTGAAACGTGTCTGACCCAGACAGCTGGCAACCGGCCCAAGTACATTACACTGGCCCCTTAAATAAGAAAAAAACCCTTAACCCTTGTGTAGTCTTAACATTCTGTATTCCCCCTTCTCCTGTTTGTCAACATTCACTAAAACTCAAATAAGGCAGGTTAACTGAATTTTAAACACCAAAATCTGTTTTGCATGTAGTTTGTCATTCACTATTAACTTTGTAATAGTGCAGAAGGATCAGAAACAATGGACATAACACACCTGCCATAGCTGTTTTCTTTACTAAAATTACTATTATTATTATTATTATTATTATTATTATTATTATTATTATTGATAAAGATAGCAAAAAATAGTTCTAAAAAATCTTCAAAATTCATATTCAAAATAATAATTCAGGGTTTTGTTCCTCTATGGTGGGTAATTTTACACGTAACACAACACGAACGTTAAAACACAAGAAACTAGCCTGAAGAGCACCGGACTACTGCTTTACCGGTCTTTTTTTAACCTGAAACCCCCCTCAGACTTCACTAAAACTCACTCAAATTGCAACCTAACATAGCTAAAGTATCTTTAATCTCCTCAAAACGTGTTCGTCGACTTCACTTTGACAGAAAATGAGCACAAATTGTCGAAAAAAAACACGCTCCACTGGCTTATCGGCTGTAACGGTAAACGCGCGTGGACCTTTTAAAGCAACGCGACCTCATCAGTCACTGAACACACCAAACAAGCGCCGATGAGTTATTATATACTACCAGGGTTGCCATGCCCACTAAAATTCCCCAAAACTACAACAGCTGAACCTAGCCCAAAATCTAACGAGTCCAATCACTGAGGTTAGAAAAGTACCACTCTGAAGTCTTCTTTTAATCTCACTCTATAATTTAATTTTCTATGTTCTACTTTTGAAATAATAATTTTCTGTTCTAATTTATATTTTCAGATGCCATATTCTAATGGAAGGAAAATGTGCATCCCTCGTCTGTTCAGCTGCTCAGGTTTTAAACTCCCCATTCACAAGGTAATGTTTTCTTTTTCTCTGTGGTTACTGTGGCAAATTTAGCTAAAAATGCAACATGCGACCTCTCAAACGTTACTTTACAATTTAGGCGTAAAAACCTCAAACCTGGCAACCCAGTAATACTACCAATCATGCAAACTCCTGATTTGCAGGAAGACAGATGTAATCAGAGATCCTGTCATGTAAGACTAGGGTGCATTATCCCTGCACAAGACTGCTGCTGTAAGAGGAAGAAGAGCAGAGGAGGAAAAGTAGGGTGCAGACTAGGCTTTCTCTTCGCGCCTGTGAGACTGTAATAAAAGTGTAGTTACCCGTCTTCATTCTCACTGACTGTAGAGGATGCAGTTCAGTGCAGTGATCAGCAGCCCTCCGCTCGCTTCGAGCCACACTTCTCTGACTTTCATGCCGACAAGACGATAACAAAAACAGCTGTCCTGGCCAAAGAAGTCAAGCTCCATTAATGAAGTTCACCTCCGAGCACTGCTTCATTAGCACGCCTGGCAGCTGTGCTCACTTTGTTGTTGTTGTTGTAGAGTTTCCAGGCTGTTGTGTGTTTGTTTGTGGCGTTGTTACTGCAGGCTGATGATAACAGCAGAGGAGCTCAGTGACCGCAGGCCGGTGCAGCTGCCCGCCGCTCTGTCCTCTCTGCTCTGCTTTAAGCACGAGCCGCCGCTCCGCACCGGGACCTTCAGCGTGACGTCACTGCAGCTGTGGCGCGCATGTTCTGTCGTGGCTGATGATAATGAGGGAGGCTAGTAAAAGTGAAGTTTTTAATCAAGTATAATAATTAACCCTGTAAAACCCGAATCATCGTATGATTACCAGAAAACTCTTATTTGACTTTTTACTAATTACAAAATAAGGGTTTTGTATCAAATTGGATGCATCCAGAATATATTGCTCACAGCATGCAGTTTAACCAGACTAAGGACATAAGCTTTTTCAATCTCTTATACACGGAGTTTCCTCTACTTTATTATTATTATTATTATTATTATTATTATTATTATTATTATTATTATTATTATTATTATTATTATTATTATTTTAGAAATTTGCATGTCTCGTTTGGTGCATGCAGGTCATGCACAATCCACCAGAGGGCAATAGACATGTATCTGATTTTATACATCAGGTTTTTCTTGAGTTTTGTTTTGTATCATAGTCGATATGTCCAGAATGTTTTGCTCACGCCATGCTGTTAACAAACACAAACGTTTTAACCCCTTATACACTGAATTCCCTATACATTTTTACTATTTAGAAATCTGCATGTATCATCTGGTGCATGTAGTGCATGAACAATCCACCAGCAGGCAGAAAGACATGTATCTGATTTTATACATCAGGTTTTTCTAATTAATTTAATTAATTTAATGCATAGATTTTATACTATTATTGTTTATATATTAATTATTTAAGGGAAAGTGTCATTTCATTTTCACACTGATAATGAAGAGGTCTTATAAACTTAACTATGTATCAAATATGTACACTTGACTTGATAGAGTTAATGGGTTTTGTCTCATTTTATCCTCCTTCAAACAATTTTCTAACTTATGTGAGCATATGAAATGTAGTCCATGGACTGCTCCACAGCATATATGCTACAATTGTGTCCACTCAAAAGATTACATCTCAGCACTGAAACATGTATATGGTTGTTATAACTGTGTTATAATGTTTCACTGACATTCATTTATAATGCTTTGCAGCCATATTTCTCAGATCCAACCAGCTCTGGTCATGTACACCACCCAAAGATTATTTTAAATTAAAGATAACTACAAAAGTGTATTTCCTGAAGAACATGCAGATGGATTGTGCAATTAGGTAGTTACCAGGCAGTTGCTGGGCCGTTACTGTGTGGCTGCTAAGTGGTTACTAGACTGTTGCTAATTGGTTGGTAGGTTGTTGCTATGATGTTGCTTAGCGATTGCTAGGCTGTTACTAAGGGGTTGCTGTTGTATTTTTGGTGGTTGCTAGGAGGTTACTGTCATAATCCCTGTGGTTGTTGTGGTGTTGCTAGGCAGTTGCTGGAGAATCCCAGGTGGTTGCTATGATGTTGTTGAAAATGAATGGAAGTTTATGGGAAGAACAAGGGGTGGAGGAGTGGCGGTCAATATGACTGTGAATTAGAGTGTGAGGATCTATCCCTGAGCGAGTACAGGCAGTTTGGTGGTTGTTGTCAGTTGAAGGAAACAATAGGGTTTTAGTAGGTCCAGTAATTAATGAGACTCTATGGGATGAAAGAAGAATAGGAGGAAAAAGGACAAATAAATGAGTGCAGGTCAGATCAATATAGCCATAATAATAAAATAACAAGCAATGCACAATCATTAACTAATTGTCTATATTGTGGCAGCCGTGGTCTTGTGATTAGGGATCTAGTCTTGTGTCTGGAAGGTCGCTGGGAAGGTCATGACTGAAGTGCCCTTGAACAAGGCACCTAACCCCCAACTGCTCCCCGGGCACCATGGATAGGGCTGCACAGATCACAAATAAATAATGAAATCTATCAAAACATGCGGCTGAAATGTTTTCATTCAGTCTTTTGATCACATGGGACTTAACAAAACAATATATTTGTTTGTAAATAAAACTTACATTTAATAAACACCAATACAACATTTAATCACTTTAAACAACCCATTAAAGTGACATTTTGCCTTGTACAGAATTATTGTTGGGACACAAAAGGTTAATGAAGTGCAATTAGACCCACTTTTTGATTGTTTATTCACATATGTCATAAGTATCCATTTGCTTATGTTTGTTTATGTATTCATGATAGTTAGCTCTTTTTTGTTTGTTTAATCATATATTCTCATGCTTGTTTGTTTGCACAGGAGATATACGTACTGTTTGAAGAGGGACTCCTTGACAGAAAATACTATTACACAGTATATATTCAGTAAAGGTAGTAAACATAAGAATAGGCATTAAACATCTCAGCATGTCTGACTGATAATTACTGTTTGGTAAAATGATACAGTTGAGAATTAAAGGCCTAAAGGATAAAGTGAGTGGCTGACCATGCAGTGTTAACAGCAGGTTACTGTTCTTAGACATCACTGTCCTTCACACAGCACTGCATCATCACTGAGGGATATGGACAAGTGTTCATCTGTACTGAACCTGTTTTTATTTTAGCCATCAGATTAAACCAACCAGGGCGGCATTTAAGTCAAATAGTTCTGTTCAGTGGTCCCTCCTGTTTCTGATATTATAAATAAATAAATATAAATACATAAATGTTTTGTGATGTGTATTTTTCAGTGAGCCTTATTGATAACTCCACAGGCTTCAACCTGCAGCGTTTCTTTGAACTGCAGGTTTCACTGAGAGAAATTTAATCTGTGTAGCAGCGACATCTAGTGTTCGCTTGCGCACGGTGCAGTTAACAGAGTTTGACCAGATCTCTTTGCTGTCCGTAGGTCATGCTGGTTAACGAGAGCAGCCGGGTGCAGGTTGGGGGTAAAGAAAGAAGATCCGTCGGATAGCATCCACTTGCAACTCACGAGAACTATGGCGGACCTCGTTATATATAAATAAAATTAGTTGTGCATTTAATCAGGGGTACATTTACTCAGGAGTCTTTAAACGTATGATATGATGAACTCTCTCGCTGTACTCTCCTCCTTGTTTTACAGGCGTCTGTGTGACTCCACGCCTGCAGGTGGCGATGTGGTGTCTGCGGGAGGGACTGAAAACACGCCGAGCTGCGGTTGTGTTTGAAAATGGCTGCCGACGAGGACAGTAACAGTAAACGCAGATTATCTGAAGATGAGGACGGAGAGGAGGGATGGGTTGGACCCCTGCCTAGCGAGGCTGTCCAGACGAAGAAACGGAAGGGTGAGTATATGTACTTTGAGGGTTTTATAAGGCCGGTGTCTTTGGTTAAGTTATAGTTTGATGTTTCACCTTAATTAGTGCAGCAGCTACTTCATAAAACTCAGTTTATTATTATTAAGTGCAGTCAAGTCACTCCAGACTGCTGGTGACCATGTATGTAGTGTTTCTCCAGAACACTGTCTTCTGTTTGGGTCTTCTTAATGACTCACTCATGATTCCTCCGACTATATCCATCCATATTGTTGGTCTTTGACCTTCGAGCATCACTGTCTTCTCAAGTGAGCTGGTTGTTCTCATGGTGTGTCCAAAATAAAAGATCTTCAGTTTGGTTCTAGGGGTTTCTGGTGAAAGGTGAGCTTTCTAAGCTCTGTGGGGGAAGTTCAAGGACATAAATATCCTTCCTGTCCTGCTTTTTGTTGCCCAGCTTTCACATCCATAAAGAAGCACAGAGTCCACAGTCTGAACAGTTCTACTGTTATTTAAGTTGACATAATTATATTTCAAGATCTTCTAAAGTTAATTCATTGTTGTTCTGCTGTTCTGTAACTGATCCATTTTTGTTTTTAACTGATCTAAGTATGTGACAGCTGTCCACCACTTTATTTTCTCCATCAACAGTAAACTTGGTCTTTTCACTTGTCATATTTTTTCCTTCACATTCAGCTCATTTTAATTAGTAATGACTGTAACTGCTGGCCTGTTTAAAGTGTAATGGGAAATTTGAATAATACATTTATGAATAATAAGTTAATTTGAGCTTTGTACTACTTGTAACTGCCTACCTGAGCAGTTCTATTTAATTTAATATAATTCAGTTTTGGTTCCTACCCTGAAGAGTAAGAACTGAGGTTGAACTATATATCTGCCACAGTTTCTAGGGGGAAGCATTATGTGCACGGGCAAGAAGGGAAAGGTTTGGCATGGTTTCTCTAAGGTTAAAGATAGGTGTCTACTTGCTTTGGTGTATGCACTGGACCCTGTATGTGTTAATGCAGCCAATGAGGTTTGTGCTCTATTTTGTACATTATTGTGAAGTTAAAACAACTATATTGCTGTTACCATTGTTTACCTATATATAGATGTATTTATAAGGTAATTTTAATTGTTTACCCAAGGAGTTTTAATTATAGTTGTTAAATTATAGTATAATGTAAATGGTGTTGTTTATTGTAGTTGAAATATTTCCTCATAATTGTATATTTATTCACTGTTTGTTGTGTGTGGTTTGTGTTTAGTTTTCTTGTTTAGGAATAAATCCTAATGAAGGTTATTTCTTCTCTTCTCTGCAGTACTTGACTATGAAAGGGTGTATCTGGAGAACTTGCCATCTGCGACCATGTATGAAAGAAGCTACATGCACCGGGATGTTATTTCTCACATTGCATGCACCAAGTAAGCTCCCTACAACTAACTTGACTCTACAGAGGTCTTTAGATAGCCTCTAAAGAAAGTCAGGTTTGTAGGTTCTCATTCTGTTCTTTAAATAAATAAAATTTTCAGTTCACCTCAGATCAGGTTTGTCAACATAGACAGTGAGTCATTCGACTTGTCTGTGTGAGCTGGTTTCACACCTGAAGGGTGTTTTCATGGGTTAATGAAAGTTTTGTGCATTTACGTTTTTTTATTTAAAAGATTAGACTGTTGGGGGAAATGATTGAGTTCTAGTGTTTGTAGGGACTTTAGCCTTGTTGAACCATTTCTAAACTAAAGGAGCAAAAATTAGATGCTAAGGCTGATGAAATACATGTGGTTTAAATGGAAAATAATTAAAAAAAATTTTTTGAACTATTCGTTCAGTGATGAGACTTATGGGCTGATGTCCAAAAATTAAGTACATGCATTGAGAAAAAGATTGGGCTGTTTGGGAGAGAATGTGCTTACACACAGAGGAATTAAACCTATTTAATTTATAACACACACATGCTAGGTGAGCACACTGCCCCAGAGTGGTGGGCAGCCCTGTTCACAGCACCTGGTGGTTAGGGGATCAATCCAGCAACTTTCCGGTCAGAAGGCTTGTTCCTTAATCTTTAGCCTACATCTGTCCCCAAACTCACCTGGTAGAAGAAGAACTTGATACCTGGACTCTCAGATTAAAAGGCTGATGCTGATACCTGTGTTTATTTGAAAATGTTTAAAAACATTTATATAATGTACCTTTTGTTTGACTTACCTGGATTAGCATTACAGATAAATATAACATGAATTTCTATGGGCTTAAAAATGTATTTAAATTAATAGTAATAAGCACGTTTAGTCCATAAAGCAAACCATAAATGTTCTGATCGTCTAGGGGTACATTGAATACGTCATCAAATAATGCTGTGAAAAGTAGTGAACTGTCTGTTTTCTGTTTGTTTACAGAACAGACTTTGTTGTTACAGCAAGTCAGGATGGTCACGTGAAATTTTGGAAGAAGAAAGAAGATGAGGGAATAGAGTTTGTGAAGCATTTTCGAAGCCACTTAAGTAAGTTACTTTTGCTGCATTCAGTTCATATTTATTGTCACAATATTTGGGTTTCGGCTAATCTCTTTAATGGCTTATTCTAAATGTCATGTTTTGAAATGCGATGTGAATTTTTGCCTTTAGGTGTGATTGAATGCATCTCAGTCAGTGCTGAAGGTGCACTTCTTTGTACTGTTGGCGATGATCAGGCTATGAAAGTTTTTGACGTTGTCAACTTTGACATGATCAACATGCTCAAACTTGGGTAAGATCTGATTCTGCTGTTTTCAAATGAATGGTTGTGAGCTGTGTGCAGTGTTCAGTGATGGGTGTTCTCTCTTGCTCTGATATTGCTCCCATACTGCTCCAATGTAACATAGAGCTGGGCGATATGGCCAAAAATTTTATCACGATAAGTTTTTCTATATTGATCAATCTCAATAATTATCACGATATTAAATTTTCTAACACTGTCATCGTTTTAAACATGTTTTTAAAAACATCGGACTAAATACATGAAATGTTACTATTTAAAATATTAAAGTGTTTATTGCCAGAACATAATATTGTAGCGTCTGTCTGGACGTGCTGAAAGGATGGACGAGAAAGACGTTTAAAGTCGTCGCTTTATTGTTGAAACTTACAATGATTGCTATTGGCTGCAGCCACTTCAAAATAACAACAGGCTAGAGAGCCAAGCTAACAGGCTAATGCTAGCACTCTGGCTGACACACACACACACACACAGTAAGCCCCCCTCCTTCTCACACAGAGAGCACACTGTGACGTCGCGCTCTCTCTCCCGGCCAATCACACGCTTGTCTTAACGCGCTGGTGAGGAGCAGCAGCAGTATCACCTCTGAAATCAATGTCAAGCTGCTTAGATGTGAAATGGAAATGACCGTTAATGCTTATTGAATTCTATTGTCCCAGCTTATCATCATCATCGAGGGAAAAAATCAATATCGTTTTATCGCCCAGCACTAGTGTAACATATAGTGTTTATAGATTATTTGCATTAGCTGATTATGTGTAAACAGTGAGTAAATAAAAAATGGCTCATATGTGGCTCAGCAGGCTAAGACGCTGACAATATGACTAAAGGATCATGAGTTCCAATAGAGCAAAAATTCAGTTCTCTCCCTGGGCAGGTAGATCAGATGGCGCTCTCACTCTCGCTATCACTCACACATTGTAATGTCCGCTGGCTCGGGTGTCTACTGATTGGTCAGTTCAAAACTACAGGCCTTGCACTTTTCTCAGAGTGCATTGGTTCCCCATGGATGGTGTATCAAGCGGTAGTTGGAAAAGAGGCAGTGGCTGCATCAGACGCAGTGGAGGAGGCTCGTGCGTGTCTTCACCCTCCTAGAGTCAGGAACAGTGCAAAATGATGGGGAGAGCCACTAATGGGCTGGTTTAATTGGCGACTATCAAATTGGGCAAAAAAATTAATGGCTCATATACCAGCGCATGTGCAGGCATCAGTGCGACTGTTGTAGAACAGTGTCAGAGCTCCCCTTAATTAGTGTTTGGTGATCTCACATCAATCTCCTGATTAATAGGACTTTTTGACTCGATTATGATTAGTGAACTATTGTTATTCTTCTGAGTTATCTTCACAAAAGCTGAAGTCTTTCCAAAGGACCGACACAGAATTTTTTTATGTGGTATAAGCTGCTTGAGTTGGCTGAGTGTTTGAGTTCTCTGCAAGTTTTCTTCCTTGTCACAGACTGGATGGGGCAAGATCACATGATGACACCTGCAGTTAGGGCTGCCACGATTAGTCGACTAGTCGTTTTTGTTTTTACTTTTGTTTTCTCTCCAAACTGCTGCGTACTCACCTTTTACTGCTGCGTCTTTCTGTCCTTGACGCACGTGCGCAGTAGTGATAACCGGGGTATCCCGTGGATGACGTCACAGGACGTTATATACAGACAGGCTCAAAAGAGTACCCGTGACGGAGCTCAAAAGAGTGGGCCAAGATCATTTTAAGAAAATGAAAGAGAAACGTGTGCAATGCAATATTGCAAGATAAAATGTGCCTTCCACGGCAGCACAACTGCGATGCACGAGCACCTGAAAAGGAAGCTGTTGTGCCTGATTGTGACAATGATGAAGAGGGACCACCAGGGAGAAGTAGTAACAGTGTTAGTCCGTGTTGTCGAAGGAAAAGTCCACGAGCACGTAGCGTCAACAC
>BRDA01007965.1:41386-57061 GCA_036984385.1 Crenuchus spilurus | reverse complement strand
CAATTTGTTTAGTGCCCCAATTTTTTTGGAATCCGGTTTGTACATAACTCGGTAACCATTAAAACGTGTGCACCCTTTAAAATTCAGAATAAGATTAAATAGCAAGTCATTTTGGGTCATTTCTGTTGGCTTATTCATATGTTCATACAGTGCAAAGGGCAGCAGACATTTAAAATGAATGGTTTTGGAATGTTTTCCAATCACACTGACAACACGCAGACAGCTTTTTTAAGCAGAGCTGGTTTGATGAACTTTATAAGTAACAAAGAAAATGTAAACGATGCTGTTAACATATTTCAGTACTGATAAATTGCATTTTTTCCCCCAAACTGAATTTTTCTGAAACTGTTATTTGATTTTCATTTCTTTGTAACAGCCATGGCTGGACAGCAAGCACACTGTATTTGGGAGAACTTCCAAAGGAATGGAGGTGGTCCAGCGAATCTCCAACGTCAAAGTCAATCCTAAGACTGACAAGCCCTATGAAGATATCAGCATCATAAACATTACTATCAAGTAGATTCCTCAGCCAGTGGGTTATCTGGTCAACATTTTGTACAATAAAGAGTCTCTTTTTCACCTGCTTTTATTTTTAATAGCATAACAATTATGAATATTTTTACAAAAAGCCATCAAGTTCACAACTAATAAATGTGTACGTGTGCACTGTGCTTGTTGAAGTTTCAAACTCGAGAAGGAAATCTTTCACAAACTAAAGTCCTCTGAAGAATGAGGGAAAGGCTTCACACATGCTTTTTTAACCTAAGTACAGTCAGTAAAACATTACATAGCAATGAGGAACAAACCAAAGGATGGTCATCAAAACAACTAGTTTTGAGGATGTACTAGCGTATCTAAAAAAATATAGAATATTGTGGGGAAAATGTTCATAATTCAAAAAATAAATTTCTGCTAAAGTGACTTTTCAAGCCTTTTTGCTTTACTGTTGATCACTGATTTTCAGCTCATGAAAATCAGAAATCCAGAAAATTAAATAAGATTATTTCTTTTAAATGAAAAGCACTTAACCTATACTGAATGTAAAACAACTATTTACCTTTTTTTTTTAATTAAATTATGAAGACAAACTTTTCACAATATCCTATTTTTTGAAGATGCACTAGTCTTTGTTGAGTATCAGTTCTGAAGTTAAATGAATAGATTGTGGTAGACGGAAGGATAATTAACAAGTAAGAATTAAGAGTCAAGTTAAAATTCAGATTTAAAGGATAAAGATTAGCATTCTCCAGTCAGGTCTGCAGCAGATGAATGTGTTCTTTGGCTTCACAGAAAGCCATTCAGAAATAAGACAGATGAAGTCCTAAAAGCTTTTAGTTCTGCTCCACATGGGGGTAAGTTCAAGAAAGGCAATGAACTTGGTTCCCTCACCACTGCTGTACTGCACTTCAAATAAAAACAGTTCTGAAACCACCTCAAAACCTTTTTAAAATATAAATAACCAGTAACAATTTTTCATGTAACAAACAGCTGCACTAATCCATACCTGCACCATTTTTAAGACCACAAACTGCAATAAATAAATCACTTTTTTTTCAAGCAAAGTTCAAACCACACATTTTTTTAAAAATTGGATATGAAGACTTACCAGGCTAATACATCTCAATGCAGATAACACTCATAGTGATGAATGATTTTACTACCAATAATTATTCATGTTCCTCCAGTAGACATTGAAGTCTACAGGCACTTCACATTTGTTAAAACGATGAATCTTGTGATGCATATATTTGTTCCATCACTAATCTTAGTGTTGCCTTGCTAGACATCCCTACCATGTCTGGCCAGGTGCTAATGTGCAATGCAACTCTCTCACTGTGACTATTTGATCTGTTTTACAGTCATAATGAGACTTATTTGCTGTCCTTTATTGTATTTGAAAATGCTCTGAAAGATAGTGTATGAAAATTATGACTTGCTAAGCTAATACTAAAAATCATATTGAACCAAAACAATGGTCTATAGTTTAGTTCAACGGTATTGTTCATTAATTTGAAGGAATTCTTAAACCAGTCTTGGTTATAAACACACCTAGCCACAAGAGCACTAAGCATCAAGACTAACAATGAGTTGACCAACAGCATTAAGATAGTTGGAGGATGAGTATGAGAAGTGGTCAGTCCAGTGGACTGTATTAAATGAGTCTATGCAAGGGATGGTTCAACAAAACCAACATGGCTAACAACGAATGATGACTTGCTCGCATGAGACCACAAGTGCTAATTTTATAGGCATACTTTCTTCAAAAATGCTAACATCGCAAATAATACATGAAAATCTACAGGTGTAATGCTCATTGGCATTCATTTTGTGTTAGCCATGTTGCTGTATTTTGGTCACACTATCCCTTTAAGGAGAGGTAGCACTCCCATCAGGCTACATCCAGAACCCCAGCCGCCACCAGCTGCCGCGAGAGCCAATCCAGGCCTTCATGGAGGCCCATGCCACTACGGGCATCGCAGCCCTGGATGTGCCAGCTCCGGCCACAGCACAGCTTGTGTAGGCTCAGCAGTTCAGTCATCTCCTCCACTGACACAGCTCCAGGGACGTCCTGCAAAGAGGATACAAGTATGGCACATCAGTATGGATGGATACTAATGCTGAGCAGATAGTAGCAGGAAACACTGGATCAGATATCAGAAACCACAGAGATTTAAGCACATAGAAGAAGCGGTGCTCTGAAAAAAGCTGTAGTGTAAATCTGTGAAGTTAATTCAACCATATTAACTGGATGGCTGTTTCCATGGTCACCTATCTGTTTGCTAAAAGCATCTTGTTAAAGTGTGGGCTTCTCTGAAGGAAGGGCAGCATTTTGCCACTACAGATGCTTCTCCTAAAGAACTTTTAGTAGACTGACCCCTTGTTTTGCTTTGAACAAATAAGGCAGACAGGATACATAGGACACAACCAACTCACCTGTTTGTTTGCAAAAATGAGCAGTAAAGCATCTCTCAGCTCTTTCTCAGTCAGCAGTTTGGCCAGCTCACTGTGGGCCTCCATTAACCTGTCCCTGTGACAGCTATCAATCACAAACACCACCGCTGCAGAGCAGGAAAAAATGTGAATGATAAAAATTCAATTAATTCAACTGACAAGTCTATACAAAGATGAACAGCTGCTCCAAGCAAATAGTTTTAAAAATCATTTTTAAAAGGCTAATGCAACATTAACATGAGCAGAAAAATTACCTTGCGTGTTCAGATAATAGTGCTTCCAAAGGGGTCTGAGTTTATGCTTGCCGCCCACATCCCAGATTGTGAATTTTAGATTTTTGTATTCCACAGTTTCTACATTAAAACCTGAAATTCACAAAAAAATGTAATCAAGAATGTGACTGGAATTCAAACAAAAATGGCCTCTCATGTCTGCATTTCTCTGAATGTTACCTATAGTTGGTATGGGTTGCATGAATTCATCTTGCTTCAGTTTGAAGAGAATGGTAGTTTTGCCAGCGCCATCCAAACCCAAAGTCACCACCCGGATTTCCATCTTTGGGCCAATGTGCACACGGTTGTCCTGAAACACGAATCAATTCAAGTCTGTACAACTGTGGATTGTTAAAGCACTTCTGAGGACCAGCAAACTAGAAAGCCCTTTTTCTTTACATCCAAAACGTGTAGCATCTCGCATTCATGCTGCTCTGACTTGAGAAGCAGGCCTAGAATTTTCCATGAACACAAGAGAAAGCAATGACAGGAACAGCTGTGAGTGATGTTTACCTTGGTGAATGTCACAGGGATGCCTGCATCCAGTTGAACATGATCAGCCATCTCTGTGAACTGCTGCTGCTGTTTCTGAAGGGTCTCAAGTAGTCTGTTGATCTCTTGTTTTGCCAAAACAACCCTGCAGTCATCCTGTTTGAGAACAAATTGCAATCAACCTAAAAACCCAAGAACTACAAATGTTGCATATTGCAGGACAGCTATAGTCCTTCAGTCAAAGGAAGCTGCTCCCAGTTTGCCAAAAGCAGTGTAATTTTACAGCAATTTTTGTTCGATAAAAAAAAATGATGCTGTCTTTGTTTTACCTGCTGCAGTGTCTTCTCACAGTGCAGGCATGCTGTGGACACTTGAGACAGCAAGATGGTCATGTCTTCCTGCTGCTGTCTGAGCCAGATCAGCCTCTCTCTCACATGAGCGTCCACCACGCTGAGTGCCATCTCCTCCTGACGACACAGCGTCTCGTGCAAATCAGCGAAGTACGCTCGCACACACGACCGAGCATTCTCTGCTGTACCTGGAACCTGGAAGGACAGGAGACTTGTGTTTATGGCAGCATTAAAGCTAATGGCATAGGTTAATGACTGGTTATAAATTGTTTATCCAATAGAAAGTTTTCTGTGTCAAACAACTACCTGTGGGGTGCCCCAGGAGACCAGGTCACGACCCTATTGTATTTTCAGGTCATGTTCAACTTTCTTTATTCTTTCTATGAGACATTGGGATTGTTTTATGAGACATTGGGATTGTTTTATGGGACATTGGGATTGTTTTATGGGACATTGGGATTGTTTTATGGGACATTGGGATTGTTTTATGGGACATGCTTTGTTATGGATTTCCACAGCACGTGTGCCTCATTTATCTAGTGCTTCCTTTCAGGCGATAACTGTTGTACAGTGCAAGCAAGTTAAGAATTTGTCCTTACATGTTCTGTGTGGGCCATTCCTACACCATCCTCCACAATCTGTTCACCTCCCTCAATCTGCTGCACAATGCCCACCAGCTTCCTGGAGTATTCAGACACTTCCTCGGTGAAGGTGCGGATGCAATGAGCCATGTCCAAAATTGAGGCCCGGATCTGGTTCGCCTCAGCCTCCAAAACTGCATGCTAATTAAGAAAGGAGTACACAATTAATATCAACACATAGCATATTTAATTTGTCATTTAATGTGGCCCTTGGCTGAACGTGACCCCAGGCAGATGTTTTCTTTTTTCCATGTTTTTTAAATTATTATTAATATTTAAATTATTTTAATTTTAACCCACTTCCCCCCAATGTATTAGTAGTAGCAGCTAATCAACCCACTCATGTCCCTGACTTTACGAGCGTGAAGACTAGCACTAGGCCTCCTCTGATGCATGTGAAGTCAGCCACCACCTCTTTTTGAAGTGCTGCTGATGTATCAAAAAGCACAGGATTAACAGCTCTGATCTTTCAGCTGATAGTTGCCTGAGCCAGCAGACGTTACATATAAGTAGTGATGGGTTGAGGGAACCATCTACCCACCCATAGAGTGCAGCATATTTTGCTCTCTCAGGCCCCGACTGCCAGGGGCAAGCAGAATGACCAGGATTCGAACTCTCAATGATCCCTATGTTTGTCTTTTTGCTAAAACTGCCTATCTGTACTGGGAATAAACCTACATTATGAGATATTTCTGTAACCGCCTTGAATTTGCAAGCTTACAATGCTATAATAAGACACTAAATCAGATTTGCTTCACACTAGCAGCATGTTTTAGGCTTGTTATAGTTTCTGATACAAAAAGCAGTCATGTCCTCATTACCTTATGTCCTTGATGCTTGCCATACTCTTTGCAGACACAGCACATAAGCGGGCCTGGCTGGCATCCTTCTTCCAGACAGACAAACTCGATGGCATGGACCTGGTGTTGTAGGCACAGGGTCTTTTCATGTGGTTTGTCTGCCAGCGGCACACGTCTGTGCTTGGCCAGTGTGCGGGTGGAGTGTGTGAGCTGGGAACATTCAGCACATAAATGGGTGGCGCACACTGTGCAGTACATAGAGGCGGTGTGGTTCTCATCCTCGTCACAGCGAATGATACACTGATGGACGGAAAAAAAACCCAGTACATTACTGTGAATATGCTAAAGCTACAAGTTCAAAATTTTTAAAGGAACAATTTAACTTAATAACGCCAACATTACCAACAATGAATGTCAGCTAAAAACATAAAATGCACATTACTTTCACATTAATACCTCAAGTCAATACTGGTGTTTCATTTTACTACATGCACCCATTTCACATTAAATGTGCACTTGGTTTTGAAAAATTTGCAAGGCAAATGGTATGCAAAGCATAGCTTTACAACAATGCAACAATACTGACTCAACCATGAGGATAACTTCCAATATCCAGTGCTTGGGGTCTCGCACAACAATGAGATGTATCTGTATCAGCAGATAACTACATTTTATAAGAGGCATCAGATAGTTGTTTAGATTTGGTTCATATTCAAAGTGATATTTAATAACAATGTACTCCAGAAGATTTTAAGTTTTAGGCAAAAGTGGGCTACTGTGCAGAAAATTGTCCGAGCTTCATACATTTTTTTGCTTCATACAGTTTTGCTAACTGAACCATATGCCCATAATGCCAACCCATGCAATGTTTGATCAAAAGATTTACTTTGTTTTATGTTCAGCCTAGAATTCCCATCAGGTTGCCTGTGCATTTTACATGTCAAAATTCCAAACTTTCCCAGACTTCTTTAGACACACTAACTGTACATTGACCAGTGCTACCTATACTTGTATTATTTTTCATTTAACTTAACAAATATATATTACTGCTCCCTCATAGAATTTGTCATTTATAATGCTGTAAATGAGCTGAAAAGTTGATTTCCAAAGTCAGTGCAACCTTATTTAGTCACCATGTCCATGGAAACAAAAAACACAGTCGTGTGGTTTCCATATACAGTAAAGATATAAAGTTTACTGTTCTGATAAATACATCACTGTGCAACTCAAATGTTCAGACAAGCCTAATGTGTTTGACACCATGTATATGTACAGTTAGAGACATTGATGCATGTTATTTTAAACTAATGTGGTGGTGGATGTCTGGATGTGGTAGTTAAAAGGGCACTGTTTCGATTGTTTTGCAGGCTGTGATATTCAGGCGCAGAGGCAGCTGTGTAGGAGTGTGTGTTCATACTTATGTTTTTAATGACATCTAGCTTACTTTTATCTCTCACTGTGTCTCACACGGTGGTAAACATTCTGGAAACATTGGCTGCCTGTTCCACACACCATGAAAAACACTCTGCCTGAATGATTCATTTATTTTATGAAATTCAGAACTGCAGACATTAGACAACATAATAGGAAAAAGTGCCTCTGGAGACAAATATTTTCCATACTCTCTTTTCTATTTGCCAAATCTGGAAATTTCTCCAATCAAATTCCATAATTTCCATACTGGGTAGGAACTGTGCATCTCAATATTTATGTAAACCTAAATGGCCCAAGACAACAGACTATCTAGTGAGATGATATAAATCAGCCATTTGGGCCATTTTATTTGGAAAGTGAAGATGAAAATCTCTCATCCTAACCTCTCCCATCTCTCGCAGTGCATCCTCCGACATCCCTGACTGATTGGAGGCGCCGTTCTGCAGCCGTTCAAGGAGTTCTAGCAAAGCAAAGTTCTTCTTCAGGCCCCACACACCAGAGTCCCCTAAAAATAAGAGACAGTCAGCATATTTTTTTCTGGTATAAGGCATTGACATTAACAGTATATGTTCACCTAATACCCAAAACCACACAAATGCAAAACAAAAGCTACAATTAATATTAAACTGCAAAATGAGTTTACATAACTCCTAAACTCTAACATTATTTCAAACAATTTTAGGAATTAATAAAGTAACAATCCATCAATTTGTATTCATTTACTGATCAAACAGCAAATGATCAATTTCCTGAATGATGTGTTGAATTTTATGACATGATTTCATATCAACTGCATTCTTCAGTACTGAACCAAATCTTATGACTGCAAATTGTGCGGTATTGCAAATAGTGCCATCACAATTATTACATACTTGTGATGCGTTTTAGATAAATCACAATTACTTTAAACAATCATATGTGGTTAAGATGATGGCCACTTATTTTCTTTCAGTCATGTTTATTTTGCAACAAAATAATCTACATTCATCAGTTTTGCTGAAGTAAATAAAAACGCAAAATTTATTTAAAATTTAGAACTTTATAGGTCAGCAGTGAGTACTGCTTTTAGAATTATACATTCATCACAATTATTTATATAGCAATGACTCTTTAGCTTAAATATTATTATGGCAGCCCTAATTGAAAAGTCATCTGATTGTTGGCTAATTTAATAAATGTAGATTTTAATTGTTTAGTTGATTATTGTGATTATACTTTGTGATTAGCACCCTATTATTTCGATTCCATTCCATATCATTTGATATTTATTATATTTTACCTCAGAAAATGAACGAAAAAAGATTTATTCACCCAGTTCAGTGGCTTGTCTGTCAAAGGGACATCGCACAGCCCTCCCATGGAGAGGCAGGCGAGTCAAGCAGTCATGGCAAACAGTGTGACCACACAGAAGTAGCCGAGGCACCTTGTCTCCTTGAAGTGAAAAAACGTCCTCACATACTCCACACTCCAACACCTGAAAACCGGCAATGTCCAACAATGAGTAGTGACTACAAAAGAGATTAATCATACTGTTTGCAAGGGTGTCATGAATTCAGTCAGCAGATTTAACAGCAAAAATGCTTCACTGGTACATTCCCCTGAGATATATTATATTTCTTAGCACATTAAGAATTTCAGAAGCATTCAACATCATGTAAAATGAATTTAATTTGTTACACTCAAGTAACTAAAAAAGCACAAAATAAGCAATGGTCTCAAAACATCATGTGCATGAGTGTATGTATAAGTAAATTATTATTTACTACAGTAATATTATACACTGTTCTTTAACAGCTCTTTAGCCACTACATATTTTGTGTATTTTAGTAAAATAATGATAGTAATTTGTTCATTTTGAGATGCTAAGTCATTATTTTTGATATGGACTAGCCACTGGATTGAAAAGAAATAAAGAATCAAAGCATCTCAGAATACCGACTTGGCATGAAAATATCGACTTGGTATCTCAAAATACCGACTTGGTATCTCAAAATACCGACTTGGTATCTCAAAATACCGACTTGGTATCTCAAAATAACGACTTGGTATCTCAAAATAACGACTTGGTATCTCAAAATAACGACTTAGCAATTCACTTAATAATAAAAAACAGTGTATAATGTTATGGGTTTATTTTAACTGGGGGGAATGGGCTTCTGTATAGTAAAGTTGAATCTGTTTTTCTGTAATCTCACTTTTTGGGGGGCCAGGTGCTTGCTTGCTTTCTGACCAGCACAGCTAACGTTAGCTTAAATTTTGCTTGTCGAACCTGCTGCAAAATGCAGCTTTACTGTTTCAATTTACAACTGTTAATTAAACGTACGCTAGCATAAGAGCGACGTTACACTGCACTGTTTACAGCGGCCAAAAGCAGCTGTGTGGTGATATTACACGATTTAGCTTAGCCTGCTAATCTTCATACGGATCACTGCGACGCCCTGCAGCAGCGTCTGACAGGACAAAGTCACAAATAGTCCTGAGTATAAATACACACTCCCAAATCACCCCTCTTGATCTTCTATTCACTTTACACATTATACCTTCACCGTGGTGCCCGTGGTACCCCTGCCGTGTCGGACGCAAGGCTCCATCGGTGCTGCGGCTCCTTGCTTATTTACAGCGGCGGCCATCCTCGGACACGACCATCAATGACACAGTCGGGGGTAAACGCCTGAGTGGACGAGTAAATAACTTCACAGATTACATTCTGGCTCACTAAGATTACAATTACTCCTCCAAAAAAGTATACATTTTCGTTTATCATAAGGTTTTTGTATAACTGTCTATAGTTAGATATAAATGTGGTTCTCTAGACATGTAATCCCCCCATCCAAAAATGGACGCCTCCATCAGCTGTTTCCATCGGTTTTATGTAGCCTCTGTTTTAAAATGACTTATTTTGAATATCTATAGATTGTACATCATATTCTGAACAACATGGTCTTGTTCACTGACATTGGCTTGTCTGTCATTGATACTGTTCACATCTATACATTAAACCTAATATTGAAATATGTGAGGCTCTTTCCACTGTTAAATATCATATGTAAAACAATTCATCTGTATACTACAATGTGATATTTTATATTATATAGTATATTATATCTTTATACAATAATGTGATTTATTTTATGATATTGTAGTAATATGGTGAATAACTAGTGCATTTTCTGAAGGGAAAGCTAAAGTGGTTCCCACTTGCAGGTAGTTGCCATGCTGTTACTATGTGGTCAAAAACGTGCAGGTGTTTTGCTGGGTGGCAACTATGGCCTCACAGGTGGTTGCTATGGTATTGCTACCTGGTTACTATGGTGTCCCAGGTGGTTGTTTTGATGTTGCTTGTGGTATGGTATCTCAGGTGATTTCTATAGTTTTGATTGCTGGTATGGTATCCCAGGTAGTTGCTGTTGTGTTGCTTGCCAGTTGCTATGGTATCATAGGTGGTTACTTTGGAAGTTGTTAAGTAATTGCTGGCTGGTTGCTATGGTGTTGCCAAGTGGATGCTAGATGGCTGCAACAGTGAGTGAAGTGTTGCTACGGTATTTCAGGTGGTTGCTATAATGTTGCTGAGTGATTGCTAGGTTGTTGCTAGATGGTTGCTAGGCAGTTGCTATGGTATCCCAGTTTGAATGGTATCCCAAACTTGCATGTAGTATAATATAAATATAGTAGAATTTTAATCTGAAACCTTCAGCATGTGTAGTTTGCTTAATTTCATGTCTGTAAAAAGTGACAGTGAGGTGAAGAAAGGTAAATGGATGGATGGATGTCCTTTGTGTACTGCTGATGCAGAGACCTGAGTGGTCACTAGAGGGACACAGGCCAGTTTTTCTCTTTCAGTGACCTCAGATCAGCTGACCTTCACACATGACAGACATCTAATTTCAGACCCTACTGGGTCTGTCTGACTTATCTGAACTAACTGTTCATTATAAAAGATTGTATGATGCTCCTCTCTGGTGCCCTGCTGCAGTTCACTGGACATTTTAAATGGATAATTTGATGCCATAACATGTAATTTTATTTTCTATGTAATTGGTTTTTAATTGTTGATTCACTTTTTTATTTATCCCTGACATATCCCTGACATATTTACCTATATATTAACATTCAATTACATATATTTATTATTAATAAACAAATGCATTTATTTAGCCCCTTTTAAATATATTTTCTACGTAAAATGTAAATATTTAAATAACATTTTCTGAACATATAAATGACATATTACAGGAACAAAATATATTTAGAGATGTATAAACCTTGTAAACAAGCTTTTTACAAATGTTTGTGCAAATAATATATTGAAAATATATCAGACAAATATGTAATACAATTATTATTATTATTATTATTATTATTATTATTATTATTATTATTATTATTGTTGTTGTTGTTGTTGTTGTTGTTGTTGTTATTTTATTATTTTTATTGGTATTATTTTTTTATCATATTGTAATGTTATATTATTGCTGTTGTTGTTGTTGTTATTATTATTTTTATTATTATTATTATTATTGTTGTTGTTGTTGTTGTTGTTGTTGTTGTTGTTGTTATTATTATTATTACTATTATTATTATTATATTGTAATGTCATTGTTGTTGTTGCTGCTGTTATTAATGTATGATTTACAGATATAATAGATATAAACACAGACTGTAATATGTGTATACAGTTCTATGGCTGTATCCCGCCTCTCTCTGTGCGGTTATAATGAAAACGCCGTATGTCCCTCTTTGCTTTCCGTAATCAGCTGATGTAGGTGAAGGGTCAGTGGGGTTTATCATCACACAAAATGGATGTGAATCAGGCCAAACAAGAGCATCTTCTGGCTCTAAAAGGTATACATTCAGCTCTTAATCTCCTACATGTATCACTTGTCCTTCAGCTGAGCGACTAGTCAAGCTATTTACATCTGAAGAACTTTGTACAGTGACCCGCACAGCTTCAATATCTTCAGTTTTCTGACAGCTGTGCTCACTTAACATACGGAGTTTGTAGTTTATGTGTACTACACTTCTTTTAAGACAAGTATATCAGTGTTTCACTGTGCTAAGATAGTAAAATTTGTTTAGAAACACGACATTGCAGTACTGCAGAGGAGGATCAGTCATATGTCGCGTATGTAAACAAATGGTGTGAGGAAGTTAAATCATCGCTGTCTGCTGACTATTTGGATGAGAAACTGAAGTTAGCACGATGAACGGGTTCTTCAGATCGATGAGGAATGTGTTGTCGATGGTCTTGTATAGAAACTATAGAAAATGGTTCTATACAGCACCAAAAAGTATTCCTCAATCATTACAAGCTTGACATGGTAACTACAGCAGAACCCTTTTGGGGGCTATATAGAACCATTTTCAAAAAGGTTCTGTATAGAACCATGTACAAAACATTCTTCATCAATTTGAAGATTGATTCACCATGAAAATAATCCTTTATCCATGAGTGCTTGTGGTTATATATAGAACTATTTTCTTTACTAAAGAAACCTTGATGAACCATCTTTTTAAGAGTGTGGTGTACAGGGGTAAGATGAGTGTAGTAATCGTTAGAAATAGCTGTGGCCTAGCAGATGATAAATATGTTTATAAGGGTAAAGGACTGAGGGGTAAAAACTGTTCTTGTGTCTGGAAGGCTTAGTACACAGGGTTCTGCCATAGTGGAGATATTAAAAAGGTTGTGAATTAAACCTAATACTGTAATCTGTGAGGCTCTTTCCACTGTTAAATATCTTATGTAAAACATTCTATACTATAATGTGTAATATTTGAATGATATTGCAAACATAGTGTTATTTGTACAATGAGTTTAGTCTAAATGTACATGTGTATAGTGACAATAAAGGCATTCTGTTCTATTCTAACGTATTAACGAGAGAAGTGCCTTTCCTGGAGGTCAGCTGAAGTCAGCGATAACCTGTCAGTATTCAAATTTGGCAAACTAACTTTCTGTACAATATTTTTTTAATATAGTAATAATAAGCAGCAATTAAAAACTGTATGGCATTTAGCTGAATTCTGTATGAATTACAGAGATTGCATTTGAAAAAAGTGGACATGTTAGTTAAACTCTAAAAAGTCAAAATATGTGTGTTCTATTAAATAAACATAAAAAATAAACATTAAAGACAACGAGTGCTTTTAATTTATAGGCAGAGTATTAATTTGGTATGGAATATTGTGATACTGCACTTAGTATCTGTATTAAATTCAAAATTCTGGTATCATGACAACCCTACTCATTGTTGTCTTTAACACCAAATGTTAATTTGATACAACAGAGACACATTTTAATGTTTTTACAGTTCAACTAAAATGTTTTTTTTGTAAATGTGACTTCTGCAAATGTAATTACCAAATTTGAGTATTGAAATGTGTTGATAATTTTGGCATGTACTGGAATTGGTGGTGCAGCAGTTACATTCAGGTGCCTACCTGAATATGCTTGTAATCAAAGTAGCTACATACTCTAATAATGTCTTGGATGAATAGATTTAGTCTTGCTTAGAGGTGGGTACTGCAGCCTAAAACCACAATTTTAAAAAGCATATGAAAGTGTTGTCCATAAACTGCATGGAATTGTCATTTGAAAAAGGTTCCCCCAGCCAGGTAAACACAGAAATAAGGCTGTTATCTTTCAGAGTAAGACTATATAGCCAAAAGACTGACACCTTGACTTGAGACTTTGGCTTAAGAAGGACTCTCACAATTATTACATCATCTCTTGATTCCAGTTATTTGTGATGATCACAGTTTAGCTGACCAGTTGTTTTCTATTGCTAATCTGTTTTTCTTGTAATAAAAACTGTGAATTGAATTTTTTGATTGACTCAAATAAGTGTAATTCAAAGAAAGTAAATTAATTGAAACAGCTTAGAAAAACATTGTAATTGTTAGTGTTACCTTTAGAGGGCAGCAGTGAGTAATGTTTGTTGAGGTTGAGCTGTGGTCAGTTTGGTTCTACTGAGAATGGACAGCTAGTCAGTTAAACACTGTTAATCGCAAGTATTTATATGTTGATTAAACATCAGTTAGAAATCAGTCACATGCATAATCCCAATTAAATGACCAGCAGGACAAATTAAACAATTAATTAATGTTATTGTTTTTCCTAGTGATGCGGTTGACAAAACCCACTCTGTTCACTAACATGCCAGTGACCTGTGAAGACCGAGACCTGCCAGGTAAAGAGACAAAGCTATACTGTACAAAATATGAAAAATTTAGTGTTATTTATTACAACCTCAAATAAGAAAACGTTGGGGCAGTATGGTAAATGCCAAAAAAGACAGCGTTTCTTACATTTACGCTGAATTTTGTTTCATTTCAGACATTTTCAACTGAAAATATTTAATGTTTTTTTTTCTGGTCAGCTTCATTTCATTTGTTCATGTACATTCATTCCAGCATTTCAGGCCTGCAACACTTTCCAAAAAAAGTTGGGATGGGGGTATTTAGGAGTAGTAATGAGGTTACAAAAAACTAAATATTTATATAATTTTTTTTTGTCAACAAATATATGAGAAAATTATGGAAATGATTAAATTATTAAAAACAATGTTCCTCAAAGGGAACACATTCTTGGAAGGGATTTGCATATTTCTCAGTAGCAGTGCATACTATTATTACACAATTGAAGGAATCTAGAACATAAAAAAAAGCTTATGATAACCCTGTAGAGAAGTGGCATCAACAACTCTGTGCTTTGAGGCATTGCACAGTGGAAACATGTACTGTGGTCAGGCAAGTCAGTATTCCAGGTGTTTTTTGGAAGAAATGGATGTAGTATGCATTGGATCAAAGATGAAAAGGACCATCCAGACAGTTATCAGCAGGAAGTCCAAAAGCCAGTGTATATCATGATATGCGGTTTTGTCAGTGCCCATGGCAAAGATCATTTACGCTTCTTGAAAGTGCACTAATATTTTAGAGCAATAGATCCTGCCTTCAAGACATTTCTTTCAAGGATGTTCATGCGTTTTTCAACAAGACAGTGCAAAACCACATACTGAACACATTACAAAGGCACGGCTGTGGAAGAAGAGGGTACTGGTACTGCACTGTCTAGCCTCCAGTCCTGATCTGTCCCCAACAGTGAATGTGTGAAGCACTTAATCACGTGGTATCCTCTGTGCCAAAATGGCTTTTAAGTGTTGTGAGAAGGAATGATACATTACAAAGTGTTAAATACTTTACCGTCCAAACTATTTTGGAATGTGTTGCATACCTGAAATGCAGGAATGGATGGATATTAACAAATTAAATTAAGTTGACCAGACAAGTTATTGACAGTGCCTTTATAGGCTTTAAGATATTAGTCTATGAGCAACCTGAATAAACACTATTCATCACCAGAATAACAGAGAATTATTTTACTGTTTATTCTCCACTGGAAGTTTAAAACATACAAGGCATCATGAAATACAGGAATATGGTGGATATGTGCTTTGAGCAGCATTAACGCTATAACACTTATTTAATGAAATTGCTATATAAACAATGTCTAGTTGAAAGATACTTTTACAGATCCTCTAGTAATTATTAGTGTTTTTTGAGGTTGTTTATGGACTAATATCTCCTAGTGATTAATAGTGTTTTTTGAGGTTGTTTATGGACTAATATCTCCTATTCTAGTAACTAATAGTGTTTATTGAGATTGTTTATGGACTAATATCTCCTATTCTAGTTATTAATAGTGTTTATTGTGGCTGTTTATGGACTAATATCTCCT
>BRDA01007965.1:22374-34347 GCA_036984385.1 Crenuchus spilurus | reverse complement strand
ATATATATATATATATATATTTCTTCTGTATGTAAGATTTATTTTGTTATAATGAAATGAATAAATTCTAAAAAAAAAATGATAATAATTTAATAAATAGTTTAAAAAAAAAAAAAAACTTTTTTCAGTGAGTTACAATTAAAAAATAATTCTGTCAGTCTACACCATACACTTATAGCTGAGTTTAAAGAGAAAGATCAAAGTAGCTATTGCAGAGTCTCCCTCATATTTCAGTCCAGAAACTGCTTCAGCAAATGTAGATGTCAGTCCAGAGCCATGACTTTTAAAAATGTGGCAGGGCATTGTCAAAGAGGAACGTAATTAACACCAGAGCTTCACATTTTAGCTGGAGAAAGATCCACAACCAAAGCAAGAACGTTGGTTGGGAGCAGACACTGCAGGGCTGCGGTCACTGACTTTTAGAATTAAGGACTGTTTTGTGAATGACGCTTTGTCATAACTGTATATGGATTTAAAAGAGGTAGAATCGGACACCAGCACATCTTTCAGCCTGAATTCTCTTTTAAACCAGGTTCTCAAGCCTTTAGATGTGAAGACCAAATTTTACAACGCTGAGGTAAGTTTTCATTCATGTCTTCACTTATTCAGTGATGTATTTCTACACCCACACACACAACTAGTGCTAAAACAAACTATATTGACTGGTAAGCTGAGAAGAAAATGTCATTATTGCTTTGTAGCACTTCCTCACTTGCCCACATATTTAATTTTCTCTTCTGTGGTCATACCATTTAACCTGCACTTATGCCCCGTAAATGTACTCGTAGAACAGCTGTGCTTATTTGCAGAATATCCATCATTTTTTGCTTTGTAATGGTTCATGGTTCCATTTCATTATTGTTTTAGCAGTAGCAGCAGTATACACAAAACAGCCATAACATTAAAACCACAACCTTGTATCTACACTCATTGTCCATTTTATCAGCTCCACTGAGCGTAAAGGTACAATTAGTAGTTCTACAATTACAGACTGTTGTCCCTTTCATCCTGTTCTTCGATGGTTAGGGCCCCCACAGAGCAGGTATTATTCTGGTGGTGAATCATTCTCAGCACTGCAGTGACATTAACGTGGTGGTGGTGGTGTTAGTGTGTGTTGAGTACGACTCCGACACAGCAGAGCTGCTGGAGTTTTAAAACATTACAGTGTGACCTGAGAACAGTAAACCAACCTAAACTATCCAGCCAACAGCATGTTGTGAGCCACATTGTGTGACCACTGATGAAGGACTAGAAGACCAACACAAACTGTGCAGCAACAGATGAGCTGCTGTCTCTGACTTTACATCTACAAGACAGACCAACAAGGTTTATGTGTGTAACAGATTGAACAGTGAGATAACATAGTGTTTAACATCTCCAGCAGCTCTGCTGTGTCTGATCCACTCATACCACTCAACACACACTAACACACCACCATCACATCAGTGTCATCAGTGATCCATCACCCAGTTAATACCTGCTCTATGGTGGTCCTGTGGAGGCTCTAACCAATGAAGAACAGGTGAAAGGAGGATAATAAAGTACACAGAGAACCAGATGGACTACAGTCTGTAATTGTAGAACTACAAAGTGCAGCTGATAAAATAGACAATGAGTGGTATTTAATGTTATGGCTGATCAATGTGTACAGTAAATATTTTCATTTTAGCAATACTTACACCATGCTTGAGGAACAAATTTTTTATATTTTCTTATGCATGTAACCCTCATATTGCTAATATTTTTGTGTTTTATTTTCTCCATTAGAGTGACCTCAGTTCTGTGGTAATTGCTTTCTCTTCTCATTGCAAAGCTATTTAAGCAGCCTGAGTTCTTTCCTTTTTTCCTCTGTGGAGCCAGATAAACAAGCAAAGGGAAGACAATAAAAATCACATTTCAGGATGTAAAGAAAACTTACAGAGAAAGGGAATTAAGAGTACTGAATGCTGAATTTACTGAAGTGTCTTTTGTTGTTTTCCCTTTTTCTTTGCTTCTGCTTTATTACTGTCTCTTGTTTTAACGTAACTGAGAGGATAAAGAACTAAATCAGCCTGACTGGGTGAACACCTAAATCATCTTGAGTGGGTTTACTGCCAAATCAGTGACGCAGTGTGTGTGGGGTGCTGGTGAATATTTGGATGGCAGTTTGCTTAATGTTGGTTGATTGGGTGAATCATTACAAAATTTCTTTGTTCATGTTTTGCAGATTTAAATAGATGCAGTCTGTTTAGTTGTAATCATACACATGTGCTTCTGAAAAAATAAACATTTTTGTCAGCGTTAAAAAATTAATTAATTATTATTAATATTTATTTTTAAAGTTAACAGAGCTGAACTTGACTGATATGTTGGCCGACAGCTTTGGATGATATTGGAAATTTGATATGTTATTTGTATCAGTGAATATATGAGCCATAATGTGGTTAATTAGCAGCTTTTTCAATCGGGAACATTCTCTGATATTCTGAACTGAGGGATCCACTGTTTAATGACATGACAGCATTACAGACTGAACTGACACCTTTTAACACAAAACACCTCAAAGTCACTATAAAATATGGTATGTATATTAGGAATGTTGTGATATCTATAGAAAATTAGACATTTGATTATTTATATTGTGTGTAATTATTAACATTGTGTCAGTATGTTTTTTTTTTTTATATCACATTTACACACACACACACACAATTATGTTATTTACGCAGTGTAAAAACTAAATTTATAGCCTTCTTGCTTCTGTGTGGTAGTTTAAAGTACAATAAAAATATTTTTAGGATTTAAAATGATTCTATTAATTGTTAAATTAATAGAGCTTTTTCTTTTATACTAATTGATTGATTAATTAATTATTGATTGATTACGCTTGGCCTGGACGTTGTTCTTTATGCTGAAATAATTACAGTTCTGTCTGATTTTCCTCAGCTCATCTCCAGACTTCAAATTGGAGGCATGAACTAACCTCAGCTGATAATGCCTGTCCAGTGCAGTTCATACTAATCCATCTCTCTGGCATTAACAGGATTTCAGCTGCTTTATTTGGGCCTGGAACTTGATTTTGGTGTCTTAAAATGCATAAATGGAGACATTGCATTTCTTTTTAATGCACATCTCAGCCTCCAGCATCATACAAATGTTGTGTATATGCTGTGGTTCACTCTTCTAATCGAATGTTACCCAGCTTGACTCGAGACTGTTCACATAACACAAAAGATGTACTGTTTGACATACAAAAATCTTTACGAGGCCAAATAAAACGGCAGTGATCAGTGTCCCAGTATTTCACAATACCAGCTAAGATCTTCTGATTCCTGCAGACAGATGAGGTTTTCCTGGAGGCACAGATTCAGAACATCACCACGTCACCCATGTTCATGGAGAAAGTGTCTCTGGAACCTTCCATGATGTACAATGTCACCGAACTCAACAAGGTGACCTCAGGAAAGGAGAGGTAAATACCACACACATTATTGCACATTTGTGTGCCTTTTATACATTTAAGGTTACTCACCTATAGGAATATCAGATAACATTAAGTTAGTCTGTGTGTACTTTTCCCCAATTTGTTTATTTCAAGTTTCACCAATTGGTTTCTCAAATAACTATGTATGTATCAACATGTATGTATATGTTCTTCAGAATGTTCATTAATAATGAATAAAGACACAGAAATATGACTTTTGTTAGTGTAAATAATCAGCTGACCCCCTGCCCCACCTCCGACTCCGGTGACAGGGATGTATGGCTCTCTTGAGCTCATTCCAGAAAGGGTGAACCTCAAGGAACATTTTGACATCAATTGTCAGTTCATTAAATGAATTTCATTTTATTTGCTCATTAAATGCAAATAAAATGAAACTTTTCCATTATATGGGTCCTTTAATGGGTCCTTTGGGGGCAGCTGTGGCCTGGTGATTAGGGATCTGGTCTTGCGACCGGAAGGTCACCGGTACAATCCTTGGGCAGGTCATGACTAAAGTGCCCTTGAGCGAGGCACCTAACCTCCCAACTGCTTCCCAGGCGCCGTAGATAGGGCTGCCCATCACTTTAGGCACATGTTCTCACAGCCTAGTGTGTTCACTAGTGTGTGTGTTTCACTGCATGGATGGTTTAAATGTGGAGGTCAAAATTTCTCCACTGTGGGAATAATAAGGGATAATATTAATCAAACAAAAATGACATAAAAATACCATACAGTGTCATTGTATCATAAAAAAGTTCACTGCTCATAATTGAATTCAGGTAAACTCTCATTTTATTGTTTTAATGTTGATCAGTATGACTTATAGCTCAGGAAAATCCAGAATTATTAGAATATTTCATTTGGAGTAAATTACTATTCAAACAGTATCAACATTAAAACAAAAAGGGTTTGAAAATTGTCACTTTATGTTAAATCAGTAAAGTTGATCTTTTTGAATTAAACTGAAAACCAGTTAACTTCACAATATTCTATGTAATTTTTGTGATGCATTAGTATACTGTATTTTGGTTATCTTAGCTGGTCTTCTTGTCTTTGACTCATTTTGCTTCTCAATAGCAGTGAATCGACATTTGGGAAGATGTCATATCTGCAGCCGATGGACACACGGCAATACCTGTACTGCCTGAAGCCCAAGCCGGAGTTTGCAGAGAAGGCTGGCGTTATTAAAGGAGTGACAGTAATAGGAAAACTGGACATTGTTTGGAAGACCAACCTCGGGGAGAGAGGCCGGCTACAGACGAGCCAGCTGCAGAGAATGGTGCGGCCCACTGGGGGATTCTTTGACATTTGACCATAAAATGTACCAGCTTGTCTTCTAATATGGATTACCAAATAAAATAAAGAAGTCATGTTATTATTGTACAGGCCTGCCAATTGTGGATATTTCACTAAAGTGGTCAATATAATAAAGGCAAAGAAATGTGCTGCTAACTAAAGTTTTTATATGCAAAGTTTTAAGTTATAACATTTCTTCCTTTTTCTATAAAATATACTAACTTAACAGGACTTTTAATTGGTTGAGTCATTTTGGACCAATTCTGGTCTATTCATCATGTTCACACAATGTAAGGGGCAGCTGCAATTCAAACAGTGGCAAAAATGAAATGGGGGGGGGGGGGTAGTAAAGTATTTATGTGCCCAGTCCTGGTCCTGGAGATCTACCACCCTGGAAAGCACAGGTTCATCAAATCTCACTTTGATCATCAGATGACTGTGGATGCCTTCATTATGTGGACCAGCTGTGTTGATTAAGTTTGGAGCTAAACTCTGCAGGATGGTAGAACTCCAGGACCAGGATTGGGCACCCTGATGTAGTACTTTGGGGGGAAAACCTGATTCCAGTCTGCAGTTCTGTGTATTATATTGACAATTTCTGCAATCACAGAAATATTACTTCTGTTGGTGCAATTAATCAACTGTCCCTGTGCCCCACCTCAGGCTCCTGGTTACGGGGATGTACGGCTCTCTCTTGAGCTCATTCCAGACACCGTGAACCTTGAGGAACCTTTTGACATCACCTGCAAAATCACTAACTGCAGGTATGAAAACATCCCTCATCCTCCAGTTCTTTCTGTGGTGTTAAGCACAAAAACAAACTTGGTTGTGTGTTTTTCAGTGAGCGGACCATGGACTTGGTGCTGGAGATGTGCAACACGAGGTCAGTTCACTGGTGTGGTGTTTCAGGCAGACAGCTGGGCAAACTGCAACCCAGCGCCTCACTCTCCATCCCCCTTAAACTCCTGTCCTCCGTCCAGGGTTTACAGGCAAGAGCCAACTTTTTCAAGCAGTTTTGGTTGCATGAAATGTACACAAACATTGTGTAAACCTAAAGGTTAAATAAAAAATCTCACATACCTTGTATCTACACTCATTGTCCATTTTATCAGCTTCACTGATCATATAGATGCACTGTGTAGTTCTACACTTACAGACTGTAGTCCATCTGTTTCTCTGTGTACTTTATTATCCTCCTTTCACCTGTTCATCAATGATCAGGACCATCACAGAGCTGCTATTATTTGGGTGGTGGATCAGCACCGATGTTAGTGTTGTTTGTTAGTGTGCTGGTACAACTGGATCAGACACAGTAGAGCTGCTGATGTTTTTAAACACATGAGTATCACTGATGGAGTGAAAATAGTGCACCAACCAGCTGACAGCATCCTGTGAACACAAATGAAGCACTGATACCATCACAACATACACACCACCACCACGTCACTGCAGTGCTGAGAATGACCCACCACCCAAATAGTAGCTGCTCTGTGAGGGTCCTGATCACTGAAGAACAGGTGAAAGGAGGATAATAAAGTAAACAGAGAAACAGTAGAACTACAAAGTGCACCTGATAAAATGGACAATGAGTATACAAGGTATGTGTACCTAATGAAGTGACCAGTTAGTGTAAAACCCGTGAATGTGTGTGTGAATACTTAGAGATTTGAATACACAACATGTCATGGCTAAGTGGATAAATCACATCATGTATGTATGCCAAAATTCTTCATTTAAATATGTATATTCTGCCTTTATTTCAGAGTATATCTGGACTGAGGCTCACCGATACCTTCCTAAAAAGAACATACGAGTATGATGACATTGCCCAGGTGTGTGTGGTGTGCCCGTACCTGTGCCCAGAAAGCTGAGGTCTCTCATTTCCTGCACTCTGCTATTATATCTCAAAGGACCAACCTCTGTGTGCTCTCTTACCACTTTTTACACTAAGTGATCATGTTTTAGAATGTCATTTTTAAAGCCATTATCTTGATTTTAAATGCATTTACATGTGAATAAAAGAGCAAGCTTCTACAAGTAAACAGAAACTAACTCAGAAGACATTTCTGGATCCACTAAGTGTAAGTATACATGGCTCACTCAGAGAGTTTATAACCATATTTACACACTTTTTACCCACTTATTCCAGATGTAGTTTAAGTTCAGATTTTGCTGCCGTAGTTTAAATAACCCATTCGTTTCTCTTAACACACTGCATCCAGATCTTAATGAAGGTCTCACAGTCTAGTCCATGTGGTTTAGAACACAGTATGACTTGCTGTGAAGTATAAAAAGTAAAGAAAACCTCAGTTATGTGCAGCCACTTCAGACAGCAGCAAGGCTGGTAAGATCAGGTTCTGCAGATTCCTGTCTATATTAATGAACGTCATGGTCAGCTACGCAAATAATTTTTTAAAGCTCAGTGTCCTAAATCACGCCAACTAGAGTGCCCTTAAGATGTGGGTGCCGTTTGAGTGGGTTGAGAGATGTTTTTGATGCTGAATTTTGCTGGAAACAACTGGGCTATTTAGGTGACTATTGAGTTTGTGTTTATTAGCAATGTTAGCCTTTCAGCTCTAGTTCAAAACGAAAGAAGCCCAGATTGCTCCAGACATGTCAGGTCGACTACATCTGGTATATGACGGGAAACTGTTTAAATATGACTTGAGTGACCTATGCTTTTCATATTCTTTGAAAAAGTTTGTGTTGAGAATTTAATTCAAAAGGTTTTATTGTATATTCAGTACACAAAGTGACATTTTTCAAGCCTTTTTTTTTTATCGCTGATACAATTTGAATAGTAATTTACTCAAAATCCAAATGAAATGTTTTAATTATTATGATTTTCATAAGCTATGTCATACTGATCAACAGTAAAACAAAAAGGCTTCAAATGACACTTTATGTGTAATAAATATAAAATATGACTCTGTATGGCAGGTTTACTTGACCATTACTATTTAATGGTCACTTGGTTGATGTTGAAACAAGCATGTTTCTTCATAAGCGAGTTCAAGATACATTTATTGACCTGTGAATATTTTTCCGGACAAAACATTAAAGAGCTTTGTGTTTACACGCATATTCTCTTAAGCTTAAATTACACATCTGACTACAAATATCAGATTATGATGCATGCAAAATAAATTGGGCTGAGACACTGTGCTCATTCTGGCAACATTATATGTACCCTTATTGTAGAATAAATAAACAATTGGTGGAATTACAGTGAAGCTAAAGTCACATACATAAAGAGATTTCTTTTAAATCATTCACAAAATGTTTTGTTTGTTCCTAAAATGAACATAAAGTGCAGTAAAACGTGTCACTTAATATGTTAAAAATTCCTTGTATATCAAGGACTACAACCATGACCCATAGATAAATAATCAATAGGCACAAAATCAATAATGGACCATTGGTTAAAATGGAACTGAAACGCACTTGACCCTTATGTGTCGTTGCCAGATGTGGTGAAAAGAGGACTGGCACATAAACCTATGCACAAATATAGAGAAGCATGATAGATCACCAGTCTGCTGTGTTTGATGGTAGTTTGTCTGAGTAGAGTCAGTTTTAAGATGGTTTAGCTCCTTGCACATTACACGAGCTACAAGTGCACACGCTGAGAAAAAAACCTTTCGCACTACTCAACTTTCCCCCGTGTTCTAGAATGGTCTCCTAAGACTTTAAAGGGTCCATATTCTACATCTTTCTCATACCGTTTTATTCCTTATACTTTCAGGAAGTAGTTCTATGTTCCAAAAATGTTTCTTAGTTTCTATAAGACTATTGTCCAACCCATCATGCTTTAGAATTAAACAGGTGGCTTTTGTTAGCGTATATTAGCATATCTCTAAGAGTCATCTTCATTGTTCTGTGAAAACCATGCATCTCCACCTCCCACGTTTTTGGTCTTCTTATGCCATTTGAACACTATATTATATCAAGGGCTTAGATTTGGGCTAAACATTAGTAGGCATAACAACACTGGTCAAAACAACCACCAACCAGGATGTACAAATATGCAAAATAACCTTAACAGAGGACTGGTTAGTGCTGATCATCCAATAATTTATTAACAAAGTATGTTCATATTAAGATTTGTATTTACATTTAAATATCTACACTGTCACAAAACAAGGATGTGAAAAGGCTCCTGATGCCCTTTTTTCTTTTTTGGCGAGAATATGACAAGAATGGCCAAAATGTAGTCCTTTAGATGACTGCATTTGAGGTATGTGGACTGACAGTCCTGATAACTGACCACTAGAACACCTCTCTGCTTGTGCCTCCTCTATGTCTGGCAGTAAGTACAGTATTTGCATGTTATGACATGGCCCTCAGATAGCCACTCACTTTCAGCTAATCAGACACTAGCATAGCTAAACATAATTTCCGAGCCTCAATCTGAATTATTTGCTCCAAAGATAACATGAACGAGTTCCCTCAAACATTATCCCCTACCAAACCTTTGCCCATGTATTACCTGCACATTTCATAATGAACTGACCAATAGAAATGCTCTAAAAACCTTAGAATCAAATCTCTTTATACTGGATTACATTAAAAGTTGAAAATGTCTTCTGCAAAGTTACCATTTTGGAGATGCATAGTTTTCATCAGACACTGACGATATGTTAATGACCTCAATGCTTTCACAAGGTACACCACCACGCATAGTGCATTCAAAAAGCAGTCCACGCTGATGGCTGTAGAGCAACAAAATTAAATCTTTAGGGAAGTCAAAAAATAAACTTCAGTCACTGCTTTCAGAGGTACGGATTCTTTTCTAATCCTGTAATGATCTACATATATCCTGAAGCCATGAACAGCACATTTAATCATTTTCCCAATCCAGCTGTACTGACTGTCTGCAGTAACAACACTCCCTATCACTTCAATAGAAATGTGCTGTTTTAGAGTAATTCTGTGCAAATGATTCTAATACATTTCAAAATTAGGTAGCTTAGTTTCCATCTATGGGCTGCATGAACTGCTGAATAAACAATGTTTAAACAATATGTCATGCTCTTCTTGGAAAAAAAGCAGTGAGAATTTGGCTTTCTATTGAATGGTCCATGATCAAAATTCCCCCACCAATACAGATGCACTGGACTCTCAAAACTCTGTCAGGCTTTCCTAGAATGTCAGAATGTCATAAATAACAGTGAAGTGTTAGGGAAAGTAGTGTAGAGTGAAAGGGGCTTTAGTTTCCTCTGCCTTCCTCCCAGGCAGAAGCCCCAGTCCATGTAAAGTGCCTTGGTCCCATTTTCCCTCTCCTCACTCCAGCTCTGCCAGTGCTCAGATTTGAAAGAATGGGTGTAAAGATTGCATTCACAACTGTCCTCCCTCACCTCCACTCGCCTCATACTGTCCGCTCACGTGACCCTAAGGAATGAATACAGTTTCCATTAGCACAAATGAGCAGTGCATTCAAAGGCTTTTCAACCCATTACTGCACTTTATAGTAGACCATTCGGCAAAAAAATCAATCCTTAGTCCAGATGTAGTCAACTGGCTAAGACAGGTGTGGTGTTCTAAATTTGCTTAGTTTTGAACTGGTGCCAAAAAGCTAATGTAGCTAATTGTGTTGTAGTACTCAAATCCAGTCTCGTCTCAGTCTCGACCTCATTTGGTTTTGTCTGTGTGTCGTGGTGAGGTGAACTTGGGAACTCTTGTCGAGTTATCAAGACTGGCTAACAAGTTATAATAAATAATCATCATCATTTAGGCTGTGCATCGTTATTACTGACAAAATATATGATGAAATGTATTATTACTTAATATATATTATCACATATAATTATTTATTTTTAAATTATGGGGGGCGACGTTGGGTTTGGGGGGAACTTTAAATGGGTCTCGTCTCAAACTTGAATACAAAAAGTGTTGGTCTTGACTTCAACACTAGCAGCTAACTAGTAATGGACACTTATGTAAACCAGTTAGCATGTTGCAGGCTGTAAATGGTGACTGATTTTTAGCTAACCTGTATCCCATTTTAGGACAACTTTCAAATCCAGTATAGGAACCTACTCTACTATTTTATATTTGCTTTGAACATTTGTTCAGACTGTTATTTAGATGAATCTTTTATATGTGGTCATATTAAAGCATTCATTCAGATGGAATACAGCTGTTATGTATAAGGGTTGTGCTGGGTCGGACCTGTGCAGATCAGGAATGTTCCTCAGCACTGCCGCTAAAAGAGCGGCTCCGAATGTGGTTCCTCAGCTGCTCAATCAGCTCTGGATTCTGCTGCTGGATCTGCTGGGCAAACTGCTGACCACTGAGGCAGACAGAAAGAGAGTATACAAGGTATTTAATAAGATTACACCCACAAGAATGCTAATGGAATTCTACCATTTTTCCCTTTTTACATAATTAACATATAAAGTCATTCATTGTGGCTCGATATGAAATGGCCCATTATAGAGCGAGTTAATAAGTCATCATGTTTCACAGTGGTGGTGATGGGAACCAGACCTCCAAAGTGTTTAAAGCCACTGGTTAAAAATACACTGCAAATAAAACGGCCATATATACGTGTTGTAGATATTTTGGCATCCAGTTCCCATCGCCAGGCTGTGATGATCCATATATATCCTGACAGACAGGAACAGCACATTTAATTGTTTTCCCAACTCCAATAACTACACTAATGATTGTCTGCAGTAACAACACTCCCCATCACTTCAATCGGAATGGGCTGCTTTAGACCCAATACTATTCAAATGATTTTATTTATTTATTTCTAAATAGGCAGCTCCATGTATGAACTGCTGAATGGGAATTTCCATTTTATCATCACAACTCCCCCAGCCATTGTAAAGAAATCAGGGTCTGTAAGCTTCTCTGTCAAGCAGATACAGTGGTGCTTAAAAGTTTGTAAAACCTTCACAATTGTCTGTATTTCTGCATAAATATGACGTAAAGCTTCATCAGGTTTTCACACAAGTCCTAAAAGTAGATAAAGAGAACATGATCCAATATGACATATTAGTGAGTGGCAAAAGTATATGGTGTCGACTATTACACGCCTTGCTCTTGGAGTGATCTTTCTTGGTCAACCACTCCTGGGGAGGGTACCAATGGTCTTGAATTTACTCCATTAGGCCAAGTAAAAAAAAAGAGTTGGTGATCATCCCCGCCCGACCCTCTAAAAAGCACCCGACCCTTTTTTTTTTTTTTTTTTTTTTTTTTTACACAAA
>BRDA01007965.1:0-22274 GCA_036984385.1 Crenuchus spilurus | reverse complement strand
TGTGTGTGTGTGTGTGTGTGTGTGTGTCTTTCTGTGAAACTGGCGCTGTGTTTGCTAACGAGTATTTTCATGACTTTGCCCTGAATATGTAAATCACTCAAGAAGAACATGATCTATGTTTAACATGGTTTATTTAAGTTTTCAACGTCTTTTTAATATTCGCTACATGCTGTAGCGTCGGAGAAGAGAACAAAGAAAAAGGATGACATTTACTTACTAAATGCTCTTTTACTGCTCTCTTACTAAAAACGAAAGTGCAGTAGCAAACGCTCACAGCTTCACAGCATGAAAGTACGAACTAAATGGACTAAGACACACATCAACGGTAACTTAACTAAAACACACTAAAATAACTCATAGAGACTAGACTACAACTAACAATCATTACACATACAAAAATCTCCTCTTAAAGACTCCAAATAATTACAAAATAGACCCCATAAACACACAAGAGAACTTTATGCAAATACCGTACGACACGCAGCCATCTGATTGGCCGACACCCCCAAGAGCCGTCACAATACTTTTCTACCATCAATCAAAAAAAAAAAAAAAAACACCTCCCCCCCGACCCAAAATTTTGGTGAAAAAGGATGATCACCAATTTTTTTTTTTTACTTGGCCTTATACACAGTCTGTCTGACTGGATTGGTGGAGTCCAAACTCTTTAGAGATTTGTAACCTTTTCCAGCCTGATGAGCATCAACAACTCTTTTTCTGAGGACCTCAGAAATCTCCTTTGCTCGTGCCATGACACTTCTACAAACATGTTTTGTGAAGAGCAGACTTTGACAGATCACTGTTCTTTAAATAAAACAGGGTGCCCACTCACACCTGATTGTCATCCCATTGACTGAAAACACCTGACTAATCCTAGAGGTTCAAATACTTTTCTCTCAAATATGTCAGATGGGATAATTTCCCTCAATAAATAAATGAGCAAGTATAATAGTTGTGTTTAACTGGGTTCTCTTTATCTACTTTTAGGACTTGTGTGAACATCTGATGATGTTTTAGGTCATATTTATGCAGAAATATAGAAAATGATAAAGGGTTCACAAACTTTCAAGCATCACCGTACATGTAGAGACAGTTACTCCAATAAAAGCAGGATAAACTCTTAAATATCCTTGATTTCAACAGAAACAATGAATGAGCAGGTGTAAAAATACTTTTGTCTTTATAGTGTAAGTGGGCCTTAAGAAAAATAAAATGTATTTACTTTATTTAATGCAAAGAATTGCAAGGACCCATTCCGTGTTGCTGTGGTATGGTTCTCAGGGGTGGGGCTTTGCATAAAACTGACTTAAGATTTACAGGTCATGTCAGTTCATTTTGTAGTAGAGATGTGGAGACAGATGCTTACGCTTCAATGAGGCTGGATATATCAGACAGACCTCCAACCCCTGCTGCTGGCCCTCCAACAGCGTTGGACATCATTCCTGACATTCTGCCCAGGGATCATAACCAGAGGAAGACACATTGCAAAATTCCCAGGTTAATTTACATCTATAACTGAAGGTAAGCAGACACTGTGGTATGTGAGTAATGGCAGCTCAGCAATGTGGTCTGAAGCTGGCATATCAATATCTGGTTAAAGCTCATAAGAATACATCTAAGCTTGTCAAAAATGATGAAGGTCCAAAACAGTAATTGTCAGCATATTAAGATTAAAAGTAAGGTTTTTAAACATTTAATATCAAGAACTTACAGCTGTTGCACCTGCTGGTTCTGCATCACACTGGCAGCCTATGAACAAGGGAAAAGCCCAAGTGAACTTGGATGGTTGAAAGTACAATACTACTTTATTTGGCAGTTCATTTATTATTATTATTATTATGATTATTATGATTATTATTATTACTATTATTATTAAGTGCTGTCCAGTCAAATCTGACTCCTTGTGACCACTTGATAGTGATTCGCCTGTCTTCTGTTTGGATCTTCACGTTTCTCAATGGCTCATTCATGATTCCTCTGATTGTATCCATCCTCTTCCTCTTTTACCTTCAACTGTTCTAGCATAACTACCTTCTCAAGTGAACTGGTTCTTCTCATAATGTGTCCAAAATAAGAGATCTTCAGTTTGGTTATTTGGGCATCGAATGTAAGATGAGCTTTGATTTGGTTCCATTTATATGTTTTCTTTGCTGCCTGATGTTTTCTCTTCAACACCAACATTACAATTTCAGGAACCAAACTTTGTTCTTAAGCTCAGGACATATGAACTACTTTTTTTCAAAATAAGGAATTATTATTTTTTTCTTATACACCTGATCAAGGTCAGGAAGGCTTCATGAAGTAATCAGAACTCTTCAGGGTGATACATATCCAGGACCAGGGTTGAGCACCCCTGTATTAAATCATATACGCACTTGGACAAATAAGTGGTTGTTGTATAAAGGGCGCTCAGAAATTCTGCACTTCATCACAAAAAGCAAAAGCTAATTAAAATCACCAGTTCTTACCATGCTAATAAAAGCTGGATTGTTGATGAGGCTAGCCATGTCAAAGCCCAGTCCTGCAGCTGTCTGCAAAGACAAAAATGACGGAAGACCTATAAGACCCCCAATAGATATATTCTTGAAGATACATTACATCTTAGATTTACTTCACTCACAGGACTTGATGCTTCTTTCTTCTTTTGCTCAGCGACTTTTAAATTGGATTTGTAGGTGTCGTTCTCCGGATCTAACACCAGTGCCTTCTTAAAGTATGAAATGGCCTCAGGATACTTGCTCATTGAAGTCAATGCCAATCTTGAAAACAAAAAGCAACTGTTACTACATTTCTATATGGAGTGTCATAGTAATAAAGTACACATATTTACAATACTATATTCTATTAAATACATAATACACTTCTTAACTACGTGCTCTATACTATTAATTATGGCTGCTCACCCCATTCTTCCGTATGCCTTGCTGTATGTTGGATCAATGGCTATCGCTCGCTCACAGTCTCCAGTTGCTTCTGTGTAATTTCCCAGTTTACTGTGTGCTGCAGCCCTGAAAAAACAGCATTTTATACAAGTTTGACTGCCAATTGGAGATGTTGTATCCATCCTAATGCACAAATAATACAGATCAATGTTAGTGATGTACGCTGCCAGACTGACAACACATGTACTTTGCACACATCCAGTGAAACCTTATGAATCCTCCTATCTCTAATTGTTCCCCTTAGGCAAGTTGGCAACCATTCACTACTCAAGTTCCCCTCTGAAAGTGAAATGCTTGCACACAAACTAATTTGTCCTCCACATTTATCCCATTCATGCAGTGAAACACACATATACACACACTAATGAAAATACACACAAGGGGTAGTGAGAACACTTGCCTGGAGTGGTGGGCAGCCATATCCATGATGCCCACGAGTTGGGGGTTGGGTGCCATACTCAAGGACACTTTGGTTGTGTCCTGTCAGTTCAGGGGATCAAACTGTGGACTTGTTAAAGAACCAGAATTGTTTTCAGAAGGTTGCAGGTTCAATCCACTCATCTGAGAGGACATGATTGAAGTGCCCTTCAGTAAGGCACCTAATCCCCAACTGTTCCCTGGGTGCAATGAATATGCAATGAATGAATGCCCACCCCTTTAGGCACATGTTCTCACCGCCCCCTTGATCATGTGTGTGTGTGTCTTTCTTTCACTGCACAGATGTGTTAACTGCACAGGTCAAATTCCTCGGTGTACAAGAACATTAGTTAATGTGACACTTTCACTTCCCTAATCCCAGCTTTCTATTTACTTTCTTGTTTCTGAATAAAAATATGGTAGCTATTTGTAAAATGTAAAACTGTCCTTTATATGTTTTTGTGAGTGCCTGTTAGCTAGCTAATTTAGCTACTATAAATACACTCTGCATAAACAGCTTTGTAGCTAACTAATCTTAGCTAAACACGTCCTGTACTATTTTAGTGCTTTCTATCTACTTGCTTCAGAATAAAAAGTATTGTAGCTATGTGTAAAACTTATTTTAACCTTATTTGTTTTAGTGAGTGTCTGTTAGCTAGCTAATTTAGCTACTGTAAATCCACTCTGAGAAAACAGTTAGCTTTGCAGCTAACTAATCTCAGCTAAACATGTCCTGTACAATTTTATACCATTCTTTTTATTTTCTCACTTCAGAATAAAAATATGGTAACTATTTGTAAAACTTAAAACTGTCATTTACAGTATATGTTTTATTAAGTGTTTGTCTGTGTCTGTAATTTAGCTACTGTAAATCCACTCTTGAGAAAACAGTTAGCTTTGCAGCTAAATGAACTTAGCTAAACATGTCACATACTCTTTTATGGCTTTCTTTTTACTTTCTTGTTTTAGAATAAAATGTATGTTAGCTATTTCTAAAACTTAAAAAATTACTGCTTATATTTTTTTGAGAATGCCTGTTAGCCAGCTAATTTAGTTAGCTAGCATAAGTGTGCTAGATGAGCTGTACAACTGGGGCTGAAAATAACTGATTAACTAAGTAATCTTAATCAGTCTCAGGACTCTTTCAGTAATCAAATATAATCTTTCGGTATTTGTGCTTTTTGTTTTTTTGTGTACAGAATATACCTAGCTCAGATATAATCAGATAGTGTTTGGAAATCTAAAGTAACTACTCAAGTTTTCTTTATTAAAACTTTTAGTGAAGTGAATTATAACTAACAGTAATAGTACTTAGTCATATTCAGGACTATTTCCACCTCAGTTGTGTTACAACGAATGCCACCTTTACAAAATTTATTTTTTTTGCAAGATTACACAAATGAGTATTAAACATGTAAAAGAGAGGATAGATATTAAAGTATTACATTTGTGATTTCTGGAGAGATAAACATATTTTATGTCCTTATAATGTCTGTTTAAATGTGTACATTACCTTCAACTAGCAATCTGAAATTTAACTGTGGTCACAAGTGAGACTAACACATTTTGGAGTCTCCTGTGAAAAAGTTAGCAAAAAAAGTCATACACTGGATATATAAATTGCCATAGGTAGACTACAAAAACTGAAATTACCAAAACAATTACTTGCTAGTACATTCAAACACAGGAATTATGGGCAGGATATGGTTTTATATTTGGTAAATTTGAGTTTAAAAAAAGACAACATTTGAATGTTCCCAAGTACCAGTTTGGCATATATGTGCTCTCTCAGGGTTCTATGTTCCCTGGTTTTACATATATGCTCTCCAAGGGTCATATGTTCTATATTTATGCATATGTGCTCTCCCAGGGTTCTATGTTCCTCAGCTCTATACAGCACATAATGGGAACCTAAAAAAGATGTGCTGTTAAACACAGCAGGAGGGTTAATGTGTTTTAACAGAACACTGAACTGGGAAGATGTATCTGTTTTGTAGCTTTATCTGACCTGTTGCAGTAATAGACAGCATTTCTTTGGTCCAAATGGATGGCTTTTGTGTAACACTCCACAGCACAGCTATAATTCTCCTCCTTCATGTGGTTGTTCCCTGATGATAAATAAAATGTTTAGTACTGCAGCAAAACCATAACTCACAAACAAAGGAACATAATTGCTCCAACTCAACAACTGCTTATCCAGTGCTAGGCACATATCATAATGTACATTTGTACACTACAAACTTGAGACATGTCTTTACAAATGAAGTGAATTTTAGCTATTACGACACACACATCATGACACTTCAAGTCATGTCCACATACCTTCATTTTTCAGCTGCTCAGCTCGCTCAATGTCCTCTGGAGATGGGGATGTCTCTTGTGAGGTCACATCGTTCTGTAGGTTTAAGAGATCATAACAAAATGGCTGGAATCAGTAGATAACAGTATGTGTGTATATATAGCTGCAATACTGGTTAAATGAATGACTAGGCCTTTGAGTCTTGCATGAAGATCTCACAATATGAATTTTATGAGATAAATCTTGCCCGAGTAGCATTTTGTTGTAGTCTAGCACCACTCACATCCAACTATGTGTTTTTTAATGCAATTATAGTGTATGGTTATTTCAAATGGATATTTATCAGTTTCATTGTGGGATACATGTCATGGTGTCTGGCAACCCATCCAATAGCAGAAGTGAGCATGTGTATTCAAACCTGCCTGACATCTGTCAGTCAATGTGCTGTGCCCAGCGGTGTCATTAGCGGGCAGCATTCAAGGCTTGAAAGTTTTAGATGCCAGCCCCCAATATTTTTTTGAAAGAGAAAGTTTGTGTGCTTTTTATTTAAGTAAGTAAATAAAATGTATTTATTTAAATAAAATATTGACTTACATTTATTTACAATGGAAAAATAAAAATATTAAACATAAAACACATTGGAAGAACATAAAGACATAGATAGTGTGCCTGATGCATTATCCAAACAGCTGCTTATAAAAATGAGTCTCTATGTACAGTATGTTGCTGGCTACCCACACCCTATTGACATTCGCCAACAGAATCGCACCCAAGAGAAACTCTGTGGTCAGAAAATGACCATGATGATGGCTAATATAAACACTGCATCAGATGGTCTACATTATCTAACTCTATTTTAACAATTTCTAATAAAGTTTCCATGGAGTTTATATGTGCACCTCCAAAAATTACAATATCATGAGAAAAGTTCATTTGTGTTCATAATTTAATTCAAAAAGGTAAACTGTCATATATTTTATATCATTACATGTAAATAGACAAATGTTAAGATTTTTTTAGTTTTTATGTTGAGACTGTTTGAATAGTAATTTACTCAAACCCTAAATGAAATATTCTAATAATTTGCGATTCTGGATTTCTGATTTTCATCACCTAGAAGTCATACTTATCAACAGTAAATACATTATGAACAGAAAAACCTTTTCACAATATAATTTCTTTGCACTAGTATATATGTGAAATGTGTGTTGGTCACCTTGAGGAGGGAGTTGAGAAAGATTTCTCTGAGTGGCTGTGGAGCTGCAAGGTGACAATCACTGGAGTTTATCTTAAACGTGGTCTCCAAACATTGTATTGCAACTATTATGGAAGACAATAAATTATTTTAGTCAAACTATGAATCCAGTATTTTTCAAACTTTCCAGAGTAAACATGCTGTTCTGAGCTCAATTTATGAATTGCAGCACTAGATAGAATTACATGAACATCTCTATCTGCTATTACTACTTGGAGCTTTTTGCTAAATAAGGGTCTGTAGTTTCAGTTTACAGCATTTAGATACAAGGTCACAAAGTCTAAAACACATTTTAGGCTCAAAAGTGACTAGAATTTTAACACACACACACACACACACACACACACACACACACACACACACACACACACACACACACACACACACACAAGTGACTTTCAATGTTTAAAACATAAGGCCGGCCTACCTTCGAGGCTTTCCTGTTCATCTGAATTTAGTGAACCACAGTGTGTCTGGTCTCTGAGAAACTGCACTATGGAATATGCCAGCCGTTTTTCCACTGCCATTTTGTCTGTGAAAAACTGGAAGCAAAAAGTTTCAAAACATACAAGACTCCACTCAAGCAATTTTTTTCAGCTGCCCTTAAAGGGACATGAAAGCATTTATCAGTATTATACAGTGTCGCATCAAACATTGCAATATAATGGAAAAAGTTCTTTGTTCACAATTTAATTAATCAGAAATCCAGAATCTCAAATTATTAGAATATTTCATTGTGAGTTTGAGTAAATTACTTTTCAAACTGTATCAACATTACAACAAAAAAGACTGAAATATCACTTTACATGTAATGAATAAAATATCCCATTTAACCTTTTTGAATTAAATTATGAACACAAACTTTTTCACTATATCTGATGATATCTTCATAGATGTTTGGGGTGAAAAAATGGCCAGATATTTTACACAACCATTTATATCCCTATGTATGGACCCCAGAATTAAACAAGCTGTTTTCTCTTATGGTGGGCTAATTAATAATTTAATAAGCTCTGCTCTGATTGGTTGGTTTACAGCAATTGCACTGTGATTGCTCTCACAGAATCAACATGTAACATAAACAGTAGAAAATAGTCATTATATATATTTATAGTAATTTATTTTTTCAATTTTTGTTCTACTGCCCCCATGGAAGTTGTATTCACCTCTGGAGGATCAGTGTTTGTCTTTTTTTCATGTTTTGTGTGGGTGCAAAAAAGCAGGTGAAAAATGGAAGGAGAGCTGAGGACAAAAATGAGAAAGAGGATGCAATGTTGACTTGCACGGTATGCAAGAGAAGTCTGCATTTTATTTATATACGAGTTTTCTGGCAATCCTTTGATGGTTCAGGCTTTGCAGTGTTAATTTTAAAGCCTATTACTGGAAAAAAGAGTTAGGTTTAACATTACACTGGCCCTTTAATAGACTGTAAGAGGCAAAACAGTAAGCATCATTACTTCTGAAAAGAAATGAGGCCGCCTGAAGAGAGTCTGTCAGTTTGCTGATTATCTTCTGATGAATGGAGGCTATCACCGCCAATAAATGACAAAACTCACTCTACCATGAAAATATCCTGTTGCACTACAGCTATTCTAAGCATTGCACTCTGAACCCTGTCTGCTCTTGTTTGCATCTCCATGACCTTATTTATGCCCCTGTCTTATGTTCCATACAACCAAGCTATAGTTTGCCAAAGTTTTCAGATAAGATTCTGGTCAGTCCACACAAAAAAAAGACCACATACCTGCACAAACTAAATGAGAATCAATGCATAACTTCACACATAATGTAAATCTTTAGTGACCTTCCTGACTTTTGGGGCTGGAGTGTTCAAAATGACAGTCTCTCTATGGTAGCTATTCAAAAACACATTTAAGAAACGCACCCCTGGCCACTTTATATTTGTCCTTTATTAGCTGACCACACTAAATAAAATGAGACAAATAGTCATGGGTATGTGGTTAAGGAACTAGTCTTGTGACTAATAGGGTCACTGGTTCAATCTCCTGATCCAGCAGGACATAACTGAAGTGTCCTTGACCAAGACGTCTAACTCCTAACTGCTCTCCAGATGCCATGGATAAGGCTGACCACCGCTCCAGGGTAGTGCGCTCACATCCCTCTAGTATGTGTATATGTTTCACTGCATGGATTGGTTACATGATGTCAAACTGCTCTGTGTGCAAGCATATTGAGCAATGTGTCACTTTCATTTTTGTAAATGTATATGGCAACTATTTGCCAGCTTAGTATAAACTGAGTGATAAACTAGGGCTGAAAGATTAATCTTTTTACATAAAAAAATTGCAATTTGAGTGCAATTCTCAACTCATATTTTTAAAAAATGTCAGCTTAAGTTTTAAGTGGGGGAATGTAACTTAAGACAGAGTTTGTGAATTTTCTGTAAATAAGTTCTACCAAACCTCCATGTGTTGTGACTACAATATTTTGGGGGTCAAGCCTCAATCTAGAAAAATGTGAATATTGTGGCATTTGTGGCATGCATGGACAGTTGGGTGGGTGGATGGATGGGTAGTTGGGAGGTGGGTGGATAGTTGGATACAGTTTGTGAACTTCCTGTAGATAAGTTGATCCAAATCTCCATGTGTTGTGACACTGCAACCACAACTTAATGGCAGTCTAGCATACTACATTTCATTGGCCAAGCCTTAAGCAAGAGAAAAGTAGATATTGTGGTGCTCTTGGCATGCATAGATGGACGGATGGATGGATGGATGGATGGATGGTTGGAAAATAATCAGAATTTAAATCGCAGTTGCAATACAGTCCAAAAAAATCACTGTTCGATATTTTCTCCAAATCATTCAGCCCTAGGGTAACCTAGGTCCTCACTCTAAGTGCTGGAAAAGCCTCAGGTAGAACTGTTAAACTGGCATCAATCAACTCTTCTGGTGACTAAAGACTCTTATGTGGACTGATGAATACTATGAATTTTACATCACTGTATGTCATTCCCAGATGCTCTCATGTTTGCTTTCATTATTCTTAACAATTTACCACCATCTTCTAGTACTTTATACTTTCTTTACTTGCTTTCCTTTTTGATTACTGCAATTTCTGACCCTCATACTATTTATATTATTCATTTATTCTTTGTGTTTGAAATGTGCTGTATAAACTTGCCTAATGCACCAAGCAGCTGCAGTTAATTATATAATAGCTGTCTAAATGAATCATATGCTAGAATGTCTCCAAAACCAAGATGTTTTAAAAAGAAGCCTAGATCCCATCAATGCATCATATTCTAGCGATTCTACAGCATCACCCACAACAACATACTGTATTTGCTATGTGCCTGAATAACAAAAGCTACACATATGATGCAGTTATGTGATGTAATGGATAATGGAGGCTTTTGTCCTACGTCGTGTCACAACACATATTATACATAATCAGCATAATCATAGTACAAAATATATGTCGTATATTCAGCTATTTATGTATACAGCAAAGAAGCTCATCATGTATACAGTGCTTTCAGTTAGACATACGACGAAGCTGAAGTTACTTCTTATTAGTAAGCGTTTTATACGAATTCCACATTCCACCTTAAATAGTGCAGTAGTTACATTGAGAAGGATGGCACGGTTAGACTTCTCCTGGTATGCGCCTGGATGTACCACTTAAGGTAGAACGAGGAATTAGACTAAGACGTTTACGAACAAGAAGCAGACTTAAGGCTTCTTACGCACACGCCTGTGCAACGGCTGCAAAACACCTCAACTCTTCATAGAAGCAAACAGACCACGTCAATAAACACCTACTCTGATCATGTTTGCTCCCTACATTTAAATGACAACAACATTGCTGTGTTGTTAGTGATGCTACATCCGCCCTCCTACCTGCACAAACCGCCAGCAGAGCAAAACACCACAGCGTCACTACAGCTCCAGCTAAAGCTAGTCTCTCCACGGCGCATGCGCGAAAATGATTCAACACAATATTGAACCGAAGCGCTTCAATCAAAACATCGAATGTTCAATTCTACGAGTCACTGATTAACAAGCTAAGTATTTGCTACCCTCTTAACTTTGATGCCTGCATCATCAAATGACCACAAGAAAACGTTAATTCTTTGAAACTGGTGTGTTTATTTGATCTTCTGACCAATTATGAAAAAGTAATTAAAGACCACATTGCATATATGAGTTTTGTTTTGTGTAATATTTGATAAATCCAGAATCTCACAACATTTTGTTTAAATAAACGAATAGAACTGAACCATCTTGTGGCACAAACCTGAGTTGTGAAACCTTCACATAGTCCTTCAGTGCTATGCAGCCTGAAATAAATTATTTCTTGGACAAAAAAACAAAAAATATTACTTTTTTGTGTTCAGCATTAAATCTACCCCAAAAAATGGATCCAGTTTTACACAGAAATTATAGAATCAATTCTGTACACACATACCTGTCAAGTTTTGGATTTAAAAATAAGGGACATTTTCCGCCGCATGCTTCGAGCCATCCCATCAGCCCAACTGAGACTAAGTATCCCTTAAATTTTAAGATAGGTTTACAAGAAATCTAAAATAACCACCTGTGAACCACTTACAAACTACAATAAGATGATCAGAATCTAAAAGGCCTACCTTTGTTGACACTGACATGCTGTGGACATTCCTACATATGTAAGTCTTATAATACAGCCTAAATGAAAACACAATAGGGAACTGAAGCACATTTATTTATTTTACATATTTTCAGCATATATACACTTTGATTGTCTTTAAGTGAAACACATTTTATTTAAATTACACATTTTCATAATTCATTTCAGTTTCATAATTTCGTGTGAGTTCGGGAACATCACAGCTCACCATCCTGCTCTTCTTTAGAAAGATAAATTTGATGGCCCATTTCTCTAGACGTTTACGTGAAGTCTTTACTTTTTTTGGCAGGAATGCCTTCTCTCTCCTTGCATCCATCTCTCCCTGTTCCAGGTTTGTTACCGCTGTCCGCACTAACCTCGCGAGAACTGCCACTTGCAGCAGCCTGGGTGGCAGTTCTCGCGAGGTTAGTGACATTTCAGTTTGGAGAGGCACGGGATTTTTTTTTAAGTATAATACGGGAAATTTACGGGGAAATACTAATACGGGAAGACGAGAGTAAAATACCACGGGAAGAGGGGTAAAATACGGTAGTTTCCCGGCCAAAACGGGAGACTTGACAGGTATGGTACACATCAATCACAGTCTGATGAAAGGAGCAGACTGCAGTGAACCATAAAGACAACTGAAAAAAATCATTGGTGGTCCCCTGCCCTCCATTCAGGACTAGTATTTATTATTCAAGGACTAGAAAATGGGCAGAGGTTATTGTTGACCTCTTGCACTGTGGCCGCCATCTTTTTGAAGTTCTCCCCTCTGGCATGTGCTACAGAGCTCTGTATACTAGGACTTGTAGATACATTATAGATATCAGGCCATCACCCTTTAAATAGCTGACTCTCAATATCACCTGCAAGGCCACAGCTAATACTGACAGTTATTACACTCAGTCTAACACTGGACATTATAACTCATTCTACAGGTGCATACTGCTGTTGTTTTTCACTACCATGTACATCACCTGTTCTTAACAAAATCAGTGTGACTGTCATTTTAGACACTTTGTCTTACTTATCCCTTGTCACAGTTTGTGTATACTGTGCATGCTATATGTCCACTGTATATTGTTTGTTAACTGTTTGAAAATATGTAATTCCTTGTACTTTCTATTATTCTTATACAATCCTAGAGAAAGACACCATTGCCAAATCATAAAGATATTAACATTTTGCATTTATGTAATGTAGTAGCTGTTAATATTTGACCATTAGGATTCAGATAGAAATCTCCAGAACTCAGTCAAGACAGAAAATATGTTCAGCTAGTCACTTCTGTTGTTTACTTTTTGCAGCTTTTAATTTTGTAAAAATGCACTAAAATGTATAACGTTTGAACGAGGTTCTTTAAATGTTACAATATAAAGACGTATGCAATAATTTTAGTATAACTATCTTAATTTAAGGTGAATTTTAAATCATATTTAAACATTACAGTATTATTCAGTAGTGTACTGTATTCTGGTATTGGACGCTGCTTCGGAATTGTTCAGACCTAAGAATCGGTACGATTGATTCATTTAAAAGTTCCTGTTCGTAAAAGCGATTCATTTACGAGTGCAGCGTGTTTCCCTCAGCTCAGCATGTTTGTGGTGAGAAGCGGTTTCTGCAGGTATGATTGGGTATAATATTGTCATAGTTCAGTGTTTTCCCCACCTTAAATCTCCCTCCAGTTTACAGTTTGGTGTTATACTACTCTAAAACATGTGAACTAGCTCCATGATGTCTTAACTCTTAAGCTGGATTAGCTAAACTCACTGTCCACTTTAGCTCCACTGACCATGCACGTGCACTTTGTACAGACTGTGGTCCATCTGGTTCTCTGTATACTTTGTTAACCTCCTTTCAGCCTGTTCTTCAACGATCAGGACCCTCACAGAGCAGCTATTATTTGGATGGTGGATCATTCTCAGCAGTGACACTGATGTGGTGGTGGTGTGTTAGTGTGTGTTGTGCTGGTATGAGTAGATCTGACCTTGTTGGTTCACCTTGTGGATGTAAAGTCAGAGACAGCAGCTCATCTGTTGCTTGTGATGATCCTTCATCAGTGGTCACTTGATGCTGGTTGCTAGACTATTTTCACTCCAGAAGTGACACTGAGGCGTTTAAAAACATCAGCAGCTCTGCACTTATACCAGCACAGCACACACTAACACACCACCACCACATCAGTGTTACCACCCAAATAATACCTGATCATTGAAGAACAGAGTAAAAGGAGAATTGTGCACTACAAAGTGCAGCTGTATGATCAGTGCAGCTGATAAAATGGACAGTGAGTGTACAAGATATGTGCACCTAATGTGAGTGAATTAGTTTGTCCCGAATAAGCAGCCAGACAGGTCGGAAGCTGTGAATAAGAGCCTGGACTTAAGCCTGGTGAAATGAAGTCTCAGTAATCTACTGTCCATGTGTGGGAGGTTGTAGCTGTTGGAAGGAGGTATCGTGTTCCCATTGCTATGCTTTGATGACTGGAGGTGGTCGTGCTGGTGTCCCTGTATTCCCCTGGTGTGCAGCTGAGAGCAGCTCGACTTTCTGCTCTCTGGAGTTTATTATCTGTTTATCTAACAGCTAAAGATATCTAAAGAAGGTTCTTCATTCATAGGACTGGATCTGACGAGTTTGCTTCCTGCCTACTTGGAGCAAGGGCTGATGACAGGGTGGCACTTTCTCTTCCATCACTGCGATGTGGTGTTTGTAACTAGTGTGAATTTAGTCCAGTCAGAGAAGCTTTCAGACCGTTATGTATCTAAAGTATAAGTGAAATACATTCTGACATTTCTTGTATTGGATCTTTTTCCCTCCTTTAAGAGTTGTTCTCTGCAGCTCAAGGCTCAGAATGACCCTTCTAAATGGACTGGACATTTCTGCCAGAAACTGTGCAAACTCCGCTGACAACACCAACCGTTTGAGATGGGATCTGAAGCCAGATCAGATCAGACACAGGACAGAAAGACTGATCCACAGGATAAAGCAAGCCTACGACTCTGTTGGGTCTGTGGATGTTGAGAACGTGTGTGTTGAAAACACACTGCAGGTCCTGGCAGATGCTAAACTGGACTATGCTGGTGAGTCAGTATATATTGATAAGAATGCATAAAGCACTAGTATTGTAATCATACTGTTATTTACTGTGATACATCAAACTACACTCCTTGTATGTACTCTCAGGGTACATTTTAGCTCCTCTGAGCATACAGGTTCTACAATTCTACATAGTTCTACAATTACAGACAGAAGTCTCTATCTGAGGGATAATTCTCAGCACTGCAGTGACACTGAAGTGGTGGTGGTGTGTTAGTGTGTGTTGAGTGTATCAGACACAGCAAAGATGCTGCATGTTTTTAAACACCTCAGAATCACTGCAGGAGTGAAAATAGTGCACCAACCAAAACCAGCCAACAGAGTCCTGTGACCACCAATAAAGGACTAAAGGATCAGCACAAACTATGCTGAGCTGCTGTCTCTGACTTTACATCTACAAGGTTTATGTGTCTAATAGAGACAGTGAACTAGCATAGTGTTTAAAATATCTAGCAGCTCTGCAGTGTCTGATCCACTCATACCAACGCAACACACACTAACACACCACCACCACATCAGTGTCACTGCAGAGCTGAGAATGATTGTGAAAAAAATACCTGCTCTTTGTGGGGTCCTGATTGTTGAAGGAAAGGCTGAAAAGAGACTTAGAAAGTAAAACAGATGGACTACAGTCTGTACAAAGTGCACCAGTGGAGCTGATAAAATGGACAGTGAGTGTAGATACCAGGATGTGCTTTTTATGATATACATTGATATTGACTGTGTGTTCACAGCTTCTCGGCATGTGCTGGATTTTCCTCAGTACGTGTCCCCTTGCAAAAAGGTGCGATTTGCGAGCACTGAGGCTGACAAGCGTCTCTCTGAGTTTGATGTGGAAATGGGTATGAGAGCGGACGTGTTCCAGAGACTCATAGTCCTGCAGGTAAATGAAATAAAGTCAAGTATTAAAACAGTACTTGCAAGTAGCTATTTCAGTCATGCATGTTTATGCTACAACATGTGTATAACATCTGGCTTATGTTGTGTGTGAACCTCCAGTCACAGTTTTGTGTCCACGTGCTATGTTTACTGTCATGTCTGGTCATTGTGCTCACCTGTGTCTTGTTATTCCACAGCCCTGGTTCCCCCATCCCATGTGTGATTATGTTTGGTTTAAATGTTCTCTTGTCTGTCACAGTTTTCGTCGTTCATTGTATGTCTTCCTGTAGTCTTCACACATTTTCACAGCCAAGAGTATCTTTCAATAAGACATCACGTCACACCCTGCATCTGCCTGTACTCCTCCGTTTTGACAGCATGTCATAAAATTGCAACAAAAGTCTGCCAAAATATAATAATAAATTGGACAGTTTGGTGTTTTGACCAAAAATCAATTGATTCCAATAATCTCTAATATCACACACAGATGTTAAGGATGTAGTATGTCTTAATTATGTACAATGTTGCCATTCATGCTCACAACACTCATAGATATTTTATCACTCAGGATACCAAGTGATGATTCTGCACTGGAAAAAATATCCTAGTTGTTTCAACTTAAAAAAAAGTTACTGTCCATGCTGTCTTAAAATTTTAAGTTAGGTAAACTCAGGAAGCGTAGTTAGTAAAACTTGGCATAAAGGCAACATAACATAATTTGTTAAGTCAGCACAGTATTTCTTCTATTAAAATTAAGTTTCTAAGTTAAGACAAATACAGGATCAGTCAATTCAAAGTGAATTTTATAGTTGCATGAACTAGACAGCAAATTAGTTAAACTAAAATCCCCTAGTCTAAACAGCTTGATTACATGTTAACACGAATATAATTGCCAAGTTCAGTCAAAATGGTTTTGATTTCATTCAAATTGAACTGTGTAGTTCATGTAACGTCATCACAATTAAATTCTACTAAAACATGTATTTTAGTAGATTAGATCAGATTAGCTGATTTCTCTTCATATAAAGTGTGACTGACTGCGAATCCTACGTTTATACAACACATTCAGAAGTCCCAGTGATGCTTTACATTATTTACAATGACATACAATTTTACAATGTCAGGTTACTGGTAACTTTTTAGGGGAAAAATACAATTCAACTGTAAGATTTTCATGCATTAACAAGACCAAGCATGAAATGGTTTAAATCAATCCAAACTGCAACTACAGGTACAGTTTGTAACAATGCTGATTCCTAACAGAGCCACCAGTATAATAGTACAGAACATAAATTCCTCTGCTGAGAGGTCAGCTTGAACAAGCTGCTGAAAATGTTTCAATAATCTGAAAATAAGGCTTCCAACCACTACATTGAGTTACAAGTAAATAAATAAAATAATAATAATAATAAACAAAAAACCCACTACAACACTTCAATGAGTGTTACTGAGTGCAAGATATACATTTTGTGCAGCAGTACAGAACTCAATTCCTCACTTGGAAAGAAAAAAATAAAAAAATAAAAGTTTACAGGTATATTTGCTCAAATGGGAACAAGCAGTACTGAGAACTTGGGTTATATGCTATACATGGTATGTATATACATTATGAAGATGAATTCCTTTTTGCAAATACATAGAACACAGAAGAAAAAAAATCCACCATATCACTGAAAAATATTACAGTATATCCACCGACTTCTTCCTCAAATTGTAGCGTCAACACAGAAGTCTGTTTCACAGTCTATGAACCCTGGCAGAACACAGTTCACCACCAGTGTTCATTACAACTTTATGAATGACCTTGAAGGTGTATGGCAGTTGGGGTAGTTGATATTTAATGCAAACAAGCTCCGAAGCTGAGAGAGTAACTTCGCTCACCTGCCAGAAAGTAAATATGGCGACACGGTGGGCCCTTTTCCACTTTTTTTTTAAAATATAATATAGGATGAAAATACAACGTTATGACACGTACATCATTTCCACTAGTCACTTGATTTATGTTTGTATGTTTTATGTCTATTTTATGTTATGTATGATTTTCTGAGTTTTAACAACTTTTTATTAGTTGAGAAAATATAAACATGAAATACTGAGTTATCACAACAAATTCAGTGCTTGGTAGTCATACCAACTACAATATTCCAGTTAGGTTAACGAAAGGGCAAGTTTATTTTTTTACATTGTGAGGGATCAGAGTTCACAGGTCTTAGACTCGAGCCCTTTAAGGTAGGTACGGTATATACTCCCAAACTAAAATGTCTAACATTAAATGATTCTTAATGTTTTTTTGAACCATATGAATCAGTAAATGGCAAATAATTCCTAGGTTACATAATTTGCATAACGTATGCAAATTAGCATCCAATATGGCCACCGAGAGGCAGAAAGTTATGTATTTTCTAAACGGTATATCTCAAAAACCACTAAAGATTTTGATTTTATTTTTTGGACTTTTATTTATAACCAATAAACTCATGTCCTGATGGAAGGGAATTAAATACAGATGAAACATATTGAAGATAAAGACAAGTTTCCATTTTTGTCATTTTTCCGCACCTAACTAAATATTCAAGCCTGCTAATCTAGTACTTACAAAGGTTTGATCAAAAAATGCTGAGATCATCCCATGAAGAAATATATAAAATATCAGTACTCCAAAAATCAAAGAGAAATCTTAAAAAATACCAGAGATATCATGCTTGAAAGATTGCATGGAAGCCAATTGACTTTTTGGGAGTATATACCTACCTTAAGCTGTGAAATTCTTCCAGATTCTAAGATTTGTTTAATTATATTATGCACAGCAGAGGGAGAAATTTCAATTCCTTTTAATCTTGTTTTTAAGCATTTCAGTCATTTTCACACACATTTGCTGACAAGCTGGAGATCCTCTGCCCATGTTTGCAAGACTTGGGTTTTGGTGGTTATTGCTTGTGTACCAAATCATGATTAAGGTTACCTGCTGACATCACCTGTTTGAAAGCATTATTAATTTATTTTATTTGTTTACCTCATTAATTTCCCCGGTCCCAATTTTTTTTAGAATGTGTTACAGGCCTGAAATGCAGGAATGGATGTACTGTATATTAACAAATGCGATTTAATTGACCAGACAAAACATGAAATATCTGAGCTTTATACTGTCTGCACTGGAACAAAAGTCAGAATAAATTAAGAGTTTTTATTTGCATTTTCCTTACTGTATTTATTTATTTATTCATAATATTTACTATTTATTCACTAGATACTCTCTCCACTGCTCATGTAATTGAGATGTTGTGAACAGTCCAGCTATGTTTACTCTTGGAGAATCATCTGACCTTCAGCACAAGACTGCAGGCTTGGCCTCCTGACATAAATTCCACTTTATTCTCTGAAGAGGCATCAAAGCACACTCTGTTACTGCACTAGGCATGACTTCTAAATGCTGCACCATTGTTCAGCTGAGTCTCTGGCTGGTGTATCTGTATCATATGATCACAGACGGTGATGTCAGTGCTTTCCCTGACTTAAGAAAAAGAAATCTCACAGCAGTAGACATGAATAAACATATGTTAGGGTGAAAAATGCTGGAATATTCCTCGAAAAACATTCACTGTGGTTTTTCTGTTTTCCCAGGAAAGGCAGGCTAGTGCTCTGTTACCCGAGTCTAAAAGGTTAATGGAGAGATTGATCAAGCTTGGGAGGCGTAATGGACTGCATCTGTCCCCACAAGTGCAAGAAGTGAGTTTATGGATGTGGACGTGGATAAAAATGTGCTGAGTGTGGTGTGATGCACATATTGATACACTGCCAACGATCCAGTACATTAACTATGAATGTGATACAGTGTGATTATTGCAGTGTGGTGTGTTACAACATGATTAATTTAACACAGTGCACTTCAGCATGACATGATGGGATGCAAAAGAATATGATGCTCTGTAGGTACAAATTTATAGCAGTTGGATTATAGCTCCTCCTCCTCATCTTAACTCTGTCAAAACACAGATAATGTGAGAGATATAATGCTCAGTACTGTTCTCTCAGTAATGTACAGTACTTTACAGAGAGAGTCTTTAGAGGGAGTCCTGACAGAGAACAGGTGCATATGGTTAGTATTCCGGAAAGAGTGATCTCTGAGCCTGTCTCTGATTGGCGGAGCGGTCCATGCGAGCTCCTGTGGCTCATCTCGGGCAAGGAGGGCAAACTGGCATACAGGAACGAGGTGGAGCAGCTATCGGAATAACCTGCTCCTCAACACCAAAAAAAAAAGGAGGAGCTTATCATTGACTTCAGGAAGACAAAAACAGAAATCCAGCCACTCATTATTGGTGGGATCGGTGTGGAGAGGGTTCTAGTGTTCCGGTTCCTGGGCATTGATTTGGAAGAGGACCTGATCTGGCGCGCAAACACCAGAGAGCTGCTAAAGAATCCTCAGAAAGAACCATCTCTCCCAAAATCTGCTCCTGGCCTTCTGCCATTGCTCTATAGAGAGCGTACTGACGTACGGACGGTGTGTGTGGTACGGAAGCTGCACCGCCTTGCAAAGGAAAAAGCTGAAAAAACAATTGGCTGCACCCTCCCGACTCTGGATCAAATCTACACCTCCCAATGTCATTTTGAAGGACTCCTCACATCCTGGTCATTGCCTCTTCCAGCTTTTACCATCAGGAAGGAGATACAGGACAATGAAAACCAGGACAAACCGCCTCAAAAACATTTTTTATCCAAAAGCACTCATGGCCATAAACTACAGTAACACTACTGTGATTAACTCACATAGACCTGTGAAATTTGTCCACTGTTCATTACTTGTGTTTTTTGCATATATATCCATCCATGAGCTCGTACACAAACTGGTGCAATTGTTTTTGTATTTTTTTTGCATATAGTCATGTTAATTCTGTACATATAGTTCACCTTCCATTTCTTTTTCTATTTATTTAGTTGATGGCACTGCAATTTCGTTGTTCTTGTAAAAGTGACAATGACAAGATTTATCTTATCATTATGGGTAATAATGTTCTGAGAGTACTCTGTGCTGACGGAAGATGTGACCTCTATATTAATAAATCAGATGTTATTGATGCAGAAATGCTAGAATACTGATGTACTTGATGATGTTTTAGGTCAGATTTATGCAGAAATATAGAAAATTAAGGCCCAGCGTGGCTCAGCAGGCTAAGACACTGACACTATGACCAGAGGATCGCGAGTTCTAATCCCGGTCATGCTGTTTGCCATCAACAGCCGGGGCCTAAGAGAGCCAAAATTGGCCGTGCTCTCTCTGGGTGGTGCTCTCTCTCTCCCTATCACTCTCACATTGCAATGTCTGCTGGCTCAGGCGACTTCTGATTGGTCCATTTGAAACGGGAGACTCTGCACTTTCCTCTGAGCACGTTGGCTCCCCAGGGATGGTGTATCAAGCAGTAGTTCAAAAAGGAGGTGGTGGCTGTATCGCACGCAGCGGATCACGCGTGTGCTTGTCTTCACCCTCCTAGAGTCAGGGACAATGCAAAGTGATGGGGAGAGTAACTAATGATTTGGGTTATTTGGCGACTACCACATTGGGAAAGAGAAAATTGGCAAAATTAAATTAAATAAAAAATAAAATTCAAAAAAGTTTTCCATTGTATAACACTCATGGTTTTATTTCCTCCTCCATCATGTAGGAAATCAAGAATCTCTCCAAGCAAATATGTGACCTTTCTATTGATTTCAACCAAAACTTGAATGAAGAAAATACTGTGCTGCTACTCTCTCCAGAGGAGTTGGGTAAGTAACTTTAAGGAATACATACAAACACACAAAATGAAACATTGTTCTCACTTGTTTTTGTCCTGCAGGTGGTCTTGCGCCAAGCTATACAAATGGTTTGGAACGAACTGAAGATGGGCACTACAGGGTCACCCTGGCATACCCGCACTATTTCCCTCTGATGAAGAGGTGTCATGTTCCAGAGACCAGAAGAAAAATGGAGACTGCTTTTCACAGCAGATGTAAAGAGGTGTGAGGCACAGATGGAGCGGTATTGTTCTTCATGGTACATCTGGAAGTGAACTGTTGGATATCTGTTGTGAAATCATTGCACAGTCATATCAGAATTATTATGACCACCCCTAGTTTGGAATGAACTCGACCAGGATGATACAGATGCCACATGACCGGGTGATCCCTCACACTTTCCTCACACTCACACTTAGAGTGAAGAGTTATAGGACAGTCCACAATCTATCATTAGATACACAGTCATATCCCAATATTATGACCACCTACGTACTTAATAGTGAGAATAACCATCTTTGGCTCTGAGTGTTCACTCAGTGATCACTGACAATTTCCTTGTTGCTCATGTGTTTGTTATAGAGGTTAACTGGTCTGCTGTGGTGTGTAGATTGTTCTGTACCACTTGTTAGATCCGTCATTCCTCTCTGGCATCCGTGAGGCATCACTGTTATGCTGTTGGGAGGCACTCGGTGTATAAGAGGTTGATTTTCAGTACACCTTCACTACAACAGTTCTAGAACATCCTACAAAAACTAGTGCTACCACCCTTCACCTGGTACCCTATTATCACGTCCTTTACCCATGATGATGGTTTTACTCTCTGCTACAACTGACTGGTGTGCTCACTTATTTATACATGCAGTAAACCCTGTCACATGACATCTGTGACATCACAGGCAGAGTTCATTCCAAACCGGATTCCAAAAAAGTTGGGACACTAAACAAATTGTGAATAAAAACTGAATGCAATGATGTGGAGGTGCCAACATCTAATATTTTA
>BRDA01007964.1:57040-72653 GCA_036984385.1 Crenuchus spilurus | reverse complement strand
AATATTAGATGTTGGCACCTCCACATCATTGCATTCAGTTTTTATTCACAATTTGTTTAGTGTCCCAACTTTTTTGGAATCCGGTTTGTACTTTCCTTATACAATCATTTCATGAGCATTTATACTAGAACTGTAGTCTTTGCTCATAGATGTTGTATTAACAGTATCCGTTTTGCTGGTTTGAAATGGGGAACAATCATAGGTTCTACAAGCTTTAATGTTCTTGCTGTTTTTCACTTTGCACTTAAACTCCAAGAGCTCCTCATAAACTCTTCATGCACTTACTGTTGTTCGGCAGAAAAATAAACCAGTCCTATGTTGTAATACAATTTTTATTGCTTCCAAATGGACCACACATTATAAAAAGAATATTTCATAAGGCAGTTGGTAAACTAGTTTGTAATATTTGCACTTGATCAAACGAGTGATATGCACACGTCACCACACACTCTCAATGACATTCACTCAGATGTGGTCACCTCAGTCAGTTACATAAAGTATGGCTTGTTTGGTGAACCAGAGGCTGCACTATGCTGCAAGACCATATCATTTCCCCTGTAATAAATGTGGGTCAGGAATGTTATAAGTGCAGCATGTGAAGGAAACTGTGCACACATACATACACTCGTTTTTTGAAATAAGATGTCAACTAAATCTACAACACTTGAAACAATGGCCAATTGTGAGCAACTTTAAATTAAAAGAGTGAAGTTAGATAATAATGACTTCCAACATATACAGAATATTGTGGTCAACATTCAGTACAACACTCAGTGGCCTCAATTGATCAAATATCTTGGAATACTTTCTTTTCCATCCTGATGTACAGAATCAGATGTGCTGAACTTAGATCAACACCTAAAATTATAAAAATCAAAAATCAGACTATTTTTGGCAGCATAACACAAGGAAAGCGTTCCCTTTTTTCATTGTGAGCAGGCCTTTAAGCATGATACTATACTTAAGTTTACATGCATACAACAGTCTAAAAGACCAACATGTACAATAAAAAGAACATATGTTAATTCCATGACGGTGCTTGTCAGCAACGTCTGACTTTATAATGCGATGCTCCCTTCAGGACATAACATTTATCTATGTATGCTTTTCCCGCCGTGCATCTTCAATATCGGCACGCAATCACACAAGCTTAGGCTGACTAAAACTTTGGCCATTCAGTCTTAAACTAATATTGAACTATTGGTTGCATGTAAACAAAAGAAATGGCATATAAGCAATGTCCACTTTATCAGAACCCCCCCCCCCATTTAGTTGATGTACAGTTGGTGTTCATCAGTGGTCACTTTCTGACCCAAGAGCTGGATATTTTTGGGTGCTGGGTCACTTAGCAGTGACATGCAAGTAGGTTTTTCTTAGAATAGTGGATGGTGAGTATATGCAGCCAGTTGCTTTTTACAACAGCTGATCAAAATGTTGGTCAGAAGATGAGAAGCCCAGCCACGGGCACAGTTAGAGGCAGAAGACGAGGTATCACTCCTCTGTGTTTAAAAGACCAACAGAAAAGGGACACTAAGGCAAAATGACACTACAAAGCTGTAGTGCCTGTGATTGAGATCTGGAGTGAACTATGAATGTTAATACAACATGAAACCAGGTAGGAGATGCATTTTGATTTGTTTTAAAGATGCTAAGCTCACTCTGCTGGGCCATAACACAACAATCCAGTGCTTTCTTCATACTTAGAAAGCCTTAAAAGAGCATTTGTCATCACTATACCTACAGATTCTGTAGCATATGGTCAGGTTTGAAATTGAAAAAAATTCTCATTTATTCAATTCAGTAACTGCACACTGGCATCTATTATATGTATGTTTTTGAGTGCTTATAGGTTTTGTCCCTTTAAAGGCCTGGTAAGCTGTAAAGTTGAATGATGAGCACTTTTATAGCACTATGGCCCTGCAGATTGAAGTAAAATGGTCATAAACTCATCCAATTTAAGCAAACTAGTTGCATTAGATAGACTGAAGGGCGAGAACGGAGCATGATGCCTCATTATACATGACACTTAAAACAAAAGACGCAACTGTCCATAATCCATGCTTATAACACACATACATTCTACTGTATTTCAGATGTAAAGCCACCTCAACAGTCGGGGTTGTAAGCAGTGTGAGAAGTGGAATAGGTAAGATCAGAGATGACGATGTTGAGAAATGTGAAAACAATCGCATTTTCTCTGATGGCTGAGTTGATGTGAATTGTGTTGGTTCACCATCTCTGCAAGAAACAGTAACAAGAGAAAGGAAAAAAAAGCAAGAGATGCAAAACTGGAAGTCATCCACAGTGTAGGTGCCAGGCGCTGTGGGTTGTACCAGCCAATCCCTGTGTCAGCGCTGCCAAGGTGTTCAGGTGAAGAGAAGAAAGTCTAAACGGTTTTCCGGGCTGTGAGAACGCGGACGATGGAGCCCACGCCCCCTGCTGAGAGAGCCTGCGTACATACATACAGTTCTGAGTATTTGGAAAAGATGTTTAATGTGGTTGAATGGTTAGTCTATTATACATATAACCTGCATATTATATATGCAGAAGAGTTTGAAAATAACGGCTCTTAAGCACTACCTTTTCGTGCCACTGTAGCAAAACTGCACTGCTGTTCTCTGAGGGCTTTTCGAAGCCTTTGTAGATGTACTTCATGAGGAGATCCACTTTGTTCTTATCCAGAGACTGAACAGCCTTCTCTATGTCACTGCTCTTAAAAGCTGTGAGTACTTTTAGTACCAGACTCTCAGCTCGATCCTACACACACAAATAACATGTTACCACAAAACTGTGTAATGAGGTAAAGGGCCCTGATATATGATTACATACTGCAGAGCTTGCTGTAGCGTGTAAACACACATTTCAAAACTTAACATTCACGTATAACTCAACTGTAACAAACCTGTTTAGAATTTCTCAATTTTTTGATGTCACAGAAACCAATGCATTTACATTCATTCATCTATTCAGCCTATTAGTGATGTGCACATATATCATACAGCTTGTATTCTCTCTGCTTAATCTTGTATATTTATATATTGTATATTTGATTAAAGGGTTGTATTTGATATATCTTGCATATTTTTATAGCTTTGTATATTTGTACATCTTGTATATTTATAAATTGTGTTTTATTTACATTGCACATACAGCTTGTATAATTGATACAGTTTTTATACTTGGAACAATAAATGTGATTTAGATGTGAATAACCTCTTGCTACTCAATGTTCTTTTGGTCTGGACTCACCTTTACGTTCTGGTTTTTGGTACTGATAGGAGGGTTCTTCAGCACAGCCTGCAGCGCCCCCATTAGGTTGCCTGTGAGCAGCACTCAGGAAAAAAAGCCAAACTAACAGCAACTACCTCAATCAACAGGTCATACACCACTCTTCCCTTACAATCCAGACCTGACACTGCCTGAGTCTGTCTGTAAAACACTGTAGAAGCAGCAGAATGGTGAAAATAAGTTTCTGATGTTCACTAATTTAAAAAAAAAAAAAAAAAAAAAAAAAAAAAAAGTGATGCAGTATGTATACAGACATACTTGTAAATGCATGTGTGTGTATAAGTACGACTATATACAGTGGTAACCCTACTTACGAGTTTAATCCGTGCAGGAGCTGAGCTCGCTAGCTGGAATGCTTGTTAGCTGGATGCATTTTCCCCATAAGAATACATGTAAAACTGATTCATCCGTGTCAGCCGGTCAATATACAGTATACTTTAATATGCTAAATAATGTGTTTTGTAAAACAAACATGACAACGACGACGCTCGTGTAGGCTGGCCGCTGAGGAGAGGAAGACCGACGGTGCTCGTGTAGGCTGGCCGCTGAGGAGAGGGAGACTGAAGGTGCTGGTGTAGGCTGGCGGCTAAGGAGGACAGGAGGACGGGCGTACGTGTATGGCATGGTTACACTTATCATATGAAAAGCAAAAGTAAAATGTATCTAACTTTCTTGTTCACTACCTTTTGCTACCTTAGCGTCGCTTTCAGCAGGCACTTTTACTGGACAGCGGTCAAAGGTATTAACTGACCTCTTCTTCTATGTTAGCATCTAGGAGATGCTACGACCGCAGCGCTCTAGCGGTTGGCAAACTTGAAAAAATTTACTGAGTAATTAAATATAAAGCTACTCGTTACTTGGAATTTTATTCGTTACCTGGAACAAAAATATTCAGAGATCTCGACTCGTTACCTGGAATACTCGTTAGTAGGGTTACCACTGTATATCTATTCCACTTCCTTTAGCTGTTGCTACTCTCTGCCATCAGTGGCCCATAGTGCACCACTGTTAAGCACTCAATGTACAAGAAGTTCATTCTCAGTACACCTTCACTACAGTGGCTCTAGAACATCTCACAGGGTTAATGGTGTAAGACTTGATTGTACCCTGTTAACATGGTATTTTGTACATCAGTGAAATCACATCCTTTGCCCATGATAATGGTTTTACACTCTGTTACAACTGACTAGTGTGCTCACTTATTTATACAAGTAGCAAATCCGGTCACGTGGTATATGTGACGTCATGGGCAGAGTTAATTCCAAACCAGATTGGATCATAAAATTCTGATATAACCGTATGTGTGTGTGTACTTGTATTTCTTGCAGGCGGGGACTGAAAGTAATGATATGAATGCATGTCAGATCTGTAAAGTGGGGACATTTTGGTGGTCACTACAAATGTGGCAATTTCATTACAAACTTAAAAATTAAACGGGCATAGGCACTGACATTTGGTTGCAAAGGCTACGTTTAGGTTTATTTTTACTCAGTATTACACAAGTTACAGGAATGTCCTTACTAGTATAGTACTACGTACGTATAGTACTACAAACGCGTGTTTGTGTGCATGTACCAGGTTTATGACACATTATGGAGACAAAAACCTGTTTAAACACTAAGCTGTAGGGACCTCTCTTTCTTGTGGGACTACAAAGCAACGTAAATCACGAGTTTTAAGGTAAAGACATTTTTTGAGGTTAAGGATATGGTTTAAAGGTTTGAGTAAGTCTATGTAATGTCCCCACATTTCACAGAAACGTGTGTGTGTGTGTTAAAGGAAGCTGCAGTAAATGAATGAGGGTCACTACCACACCCATCATATGTACGGAAGGAGATACTTTAGAGACGTTTTAATCACTGAGCAAGGCTAAAGCTTTATATTTCATAAGAAAACTAAACACAGTCATACATTAGGGTTAGTCGTATGTATAAAGGTTAATGATAAAGGATATTGTCTGATTAATGAATCCACCTCAGCTTCATCCGGACCCAGTTGGTTTTCTCCACCCTCCTCTTCGTCTACAAACTTATTCTCATCATATTCGTCCACGTCCACCTTCCTGAAGCGGTCAGACACGGTGTTCTTCGACATATTTATGTGCCTTCTCAAAGTATTTAATTAAAACCTTTCAAATGTATAAGCTAACGCCGGGCCTCCGGGACCTTTCACTTCTCTTCCTCTGGGTGCTTCCGCAATGAGTTTCTGTTAGAACGCCGCTTGCTGGTCGTCCGCGGTCTCGCAGGCTACACTACCACGATTTGACCACTAGATTGTACTAAAGCGCTACGATTCGCTTTGACAGTATAGAACGTGTTACTGTTTTTTTTCTTTTTTAAGCAGGCACTGCTGCTCTCCTCCTAATGTATCTCTGTAAAATCTGTTTTGTTTGTGCCTAGTTAGTTACTTACACAAACACTCCCCGAAAATGTCCTCTAAATAATGTAAACTAATTTTTAAAGCTGTGCATGACTGCCATACATCACATTTTTAAACGTAATACTGTTCTGTCTAGTTTTTTATTGATGTTCCTGCACTGTGTCTACTTAGTCCATATCCGTCCATCCATTGCTTTATTCTTATTATTAATAATAATAATATTAGAAGTAGTAGTATTATCATAATTTTATTTGACCTGTATGAATGAGACACTGAAGGCTAGATTAGGTGACCTCTGAAAAAGTTTTTAGTCCAGTTTCAGGGATGTCATTTAATGTGTTTAAGTGTTAAAAGTTATATTTCTACACACTTAAAAGTGACAGTTCTTCAAGGCTTCTTAAGTAAAGAAAATGGTTCTAGGTAGAATGAACACTCAAAAGAACCCAAAGAGTTATTTGCATGATGAAATGGTTCTTCAGATTGATGAGGAATGTGCTGTAGATGGTTCTATTATAGCATCAAAAAGTGTTCCTCTATTATTTCAAACTTGACATTTTAACAACAACAGAACCCTTTGGGGGCAGTATAGAACCATTTTCAAAAAGGTTCCATATAGAACCGTCTACAACACTTTCCTCATCAATCATGTTCATTTGTTCTTTACTAAAGAACCCTTGAAGAACCATCATTTTTTAAAAATGTAGTATCCTAATGGGCTCCCTTGAAAAGCCCCTCTGTGCACTGGTATGGAACAACATACAGAAAAGTGAACATACATTTAGAACATTTCATACATTTGTTTCTATTATACTCATGAAATAAAAACATTTAAATATTTAACAGAGGGAGCTGAACATATCATATACATGCTTGATTAATAAATAGGGTTAATTTATTGCTTTACCATTAAAGAGGATATAAAGATGATGGCATTTAGAAACATTCTAGTTATAATTACAATAAAATGCACATAAAGAAAATAATGCCACAGTCCTGGTTGGCTGGTAATGTGTGAACTACAGTAGAGACGATCTGATAACAGAAATGTAAGTATATGAATGTGGATGAGCTGTAATGTGAATAGCAGGCAGTCAGTGATGTGTGTAAAACAAGTCACATCACGCCATCACTTTCCACCCCTCCCAAAGAGGTGGTGCTCACAGTGTCCGATTTCAGTTCACATCCCTCAGGGCTTGGGGGTGGGGGTCAGTGAATCCTTTCACAAATGACTGTTCTTCTGAATCCAGAACCAAAAAGAAAAAGAAACAAGGAGAACGACCTGTGCAGGCAGCTCTTTTTGCAGTAAATACACTAATACATCCTATTTACCCCATTAAATAAGTACAGTCATATGCAAAAGTTAGTGCACTACCAGTTAGTGTGTTAATGATTTTGTACTCATATTCTTACATGTCTGCACATTTTAATGCACTTATTCTTTATCAACTCTACCCTATAAAGACAGATCTATTATCTTTGATACATTTGGATTTTTAAGACTTCGTCATCATCAGTGTGCTAATTAAAGGATAAATAATCTTACATCGTTAATTACTATATAAATAATAATATGTATATATATTTAAATGAGATAAATAAATAAGAAAAAGTCTGATGTATAAAATCAGATACATGTCTTTTGACCCCTGGTGGATCATGCACCACTGCACATGCATTGACATTTGAGACATTTAGCAAATGCTCTTATCCAGAGCAGCTTACAGTTGGGGGTTAGGTGCCTTGCACAAGGGCACTTCAGTCATGACCAACACAGGGATTGAACTGGCAACCTTCCCGGCACAAGACCAGATCCCTAACCACCAGGCCACAGCTGCCCTCATAGATGCAGAGCTCTTAAGTTTGAAATAACAAAAATTGAAAGGAAAATGTTAAAAAGCTTGTTTTCTATGTTTTTCTTTGTTTAAACAACATGATGTGCACACTCGGTTCTGGATGTACCAAATAGGAAAAAAAAAACTTAAATATGCAGTGTGTTAATTTATTTTCCCATAATTTGTCAGGACATGACATGCCAATTTCAAAGAATCTGAATTTCCTGCCAATCATTTGATGGTTCAGGCATTATAAGGTTAACATTATGGACCAGTGGTGCACAAACGTTTGCAGAAGACATTAATAAAATATGTTGTAACAACAAACTTGATCTCTACTAGAAATGCATTTTTTTCATAGCAGCTGTTTACGGGGTTGGACATGCTTTGAAGAATATTATGAAAAATCTGCATTAAACCTAACAAGAACCTATAACAGGGAGTTACATTTTTAGAAATGAAAATAGAGAAATTTTTTTAAGTCAATCTGAAATCAAAATTGAATTTTTATCTTGTTGAATCAGGTTCCTGGTCATATTATGTAGGCTTCACTGCACCAGATGATAAAGTTCATGTTAGGTTGAATGAGATCAGTCACTGCCAAAGAAAGACAAACTGTATATTTGAATCAAGTAAATTCAATTGTCTCAGTGTGCAGTGCAGTGCATGAGAATATTTAGGTCAACATTAAAGACTACATTAATCACTTCAGAAGAAGAATCAAACTGAAAAGGCTGAATCTCCCTGAATACGATTGAAAAAGTTGACAAAAACAGCAAAACGTCTCCATAACAGAACACATCCAGTCAAGCTTGTGTAGATTTTTAACTTAATTCCAACACATGTTGATGCAGCACCACTGGCCCACTGCAGGCTGCAATCTGATCGTTTTTTTAATTTTTGGGAGGTTATCTCTTCGGTGTATCCTTTTTTGTGAAGCTGGTGTCGCGTTTCAGGAATCTTTTGTTTTCAATTTCATTGAGTGAGAGAGAAACTGAACAGCGGGATGGATTCTCTCGTCTCTGCAGAATGCTGTCTTTGATGGCATCTTTTATAACCTGCAGAACAATGCAGAGAGATTGAAAAGAGACCAAAAGAGAATTGGTGAGCAAACAAGGTGAGAATTCAAGCATGGTTACAAATTACAGTGAGTCTTAAAATAAAAATGTGTCTGCAAGCTCTTAAACTCCTTACAATCCCTAATGGAACTGGATTCTGGGTCTGTAATTTATGTGATTTTTATCCAGTATGAATCTGCAATATGGACACTTTTTACAGTATAATATAAACAATTGTAGAGTGATATTAATCCAGTATGAATCGGTAGCATGTCTAGTTTCTAGAGTCTGATAGCAATAATTGTGGACTGCGTTAATCCAGTATGAATCTGCAATGTGGACAGTTTTTACAGTCTGATAGAAATGATGGTAGAGTGATTTTAATCCAGTATGAATCTGCAGTATGTCTAGTTTCTAGAGTCTGATAGTAATAATTGTGAAGGGATTTAATCCAGTATGAATCTGCAATGTGAACAGTTTCTACAGTCTGATAGAAATGATTGTAGAGTGATTTTAATCCAGTATGAGTCTGCAGTATGTCTAGTTTCCACAGTCTGATAGTAATAACTGTGGAGTGATTTGAATCCAGTATGAATCTGCAGTATATGGAGTAACCCTACAGTTTAAGAGGGTTAATAAAACACTATAATAAATGTGAATTTTACATTTCCAAGTCTTTAATTCTGTCTTTCTAAATATGAAAAAAAAACAGACCTCAATGTTGTTGAGTGTGTTGAACTCCATCAGGTTGTGTAGCTGTTTGAAAGCCTGGTTTGAGTATTGGAAGTTAAAGGTGGAATATGGAGTCGCTGGATCATCAAATATGTCAAAGTCCCCAAACTCCTTCTCCTGATCAGTCTGTCTGGGTACTCCTTCAAGAGATAAGGTAATGAAATACAGGTAAGTGCTCACATGTTCTCAGACACACTCATGTTTACTCAGACAAGAATCTCAATATGAACTCAACTATTTATTAATCTCTCAGTTGTGATGTTGTAATGACTGTTATAGTGATTATCTGGGACAGAACTGTCTTTTTGTCTCATGCTATTTCAGAATTTTAGGAAAATCTCCACTTAGTCTCTTCAGCCATCAAAAATACATAAGAAGTGTTGGTGTATTTTATCAGGTCACAGTTTCATAAGCCACTGAAAGCTCTCCGAAACATTTCCTTCCTCTATATGCCTGTGTTCTCAGCTACAGATTCAGGACATTTCACATAGTTTTATCAGCCTGAGAAATCCTAAATAAACATGTTCTTGCATGTTTTGAGTTGCTGAGTCATTCCAAAAAACAGGTAACTGGGCTGTCTGGCCTGCACTCCTGTTTGTTATTTACACTGTTTGTTGTCTTCAGTGTTTTTTGCAGCAATGTTTGTTGTTTGCACTGTTTCTTACACTAATGTTTGTTGTTTACACTGTTTTTACACTAAAGTTTGTTGTTTACACTGTTTTTACACTAATGTTTGTTGTTTACATTAATTTTTACTGTATGTCGTATATACCAATGTTTGTAATGTTATTTGTATTTTTTGCACTCACTGCACTATTGTTTACTGTTTGCACTAAAGTTTCTTGTTTGCACTGTTTGCACTATTTTTGTTTACACTACTGTTTGCACTGTTTATATGCGATAACGTTTGTTGTTTACACTAATGTTTGCAATGTTATTTGCATGGTCTGTTTTTGCACTGTCTACACTGTTTGTTGTTTGCACTAATGTTTACTGTTTACACTATAGATGTATAAAAATGTTTGTTGTTTTGTCAGCTACAAATTCAAATCCCAATGATGAGTAATGATGAAGCTGCATCACTTGGCTACTAGGGCTGCATAGGCAAGAACCCGACTATACAAAACGTGTGATATGGGTTAACAATTCAACATAATGCAATAAATTGTGATACTACAAGTAAGGCAATATGCACAGTCATATCAGAATATTATGAACACCTACTTAACAGTGGGAATAACCACCCCTGGCATGGAATGTTCGCTCAGTGGTGATCCCTAACACTTTCCTTGTTGCTCCTGTGTTCATTATAAAGATTAACTGGTCCACTATGGTGCACTGATTGCTCTACACCACTCACTGAACATGTCACTCCCTTTTGGCATCAATGGCCATTCTCAGTACACCTTCACTATAACAGCTCTAGAACATCCAAAGAAGTAAGCATTTTCTGAGATGACAACATCCATCACTCAATAGCTTATCATCATGCCCTTTTGACATCACTCAAATCACATTGTTTACCCATGACAATTGTTTTACACTCTGCTACAACTGACCGGTGTGCGCCCTTATTTATACATGCAGCAAACCCTGTCACATTGCATCTGTGACGTCCTAGCAGAGACACCAGGGGTGATCATAATATTCTAATAATGACCCATTTATACTGTATTTTTAAAAATCTAATTTTAGGAAAACGGATAGGTTTGCTAACACTAACATCAGCAGTGCACCCTTACACTGCTTATTTATGTTCAAGGAAAAGAGTTTAATGACTGAAGATGGAAAACAACATGGTTATCTAGTGTTTGTGTTTAAACACAACACAAAATGTGCTGCCATCTGCCACAAGTCTTTACATGTAAACTATTAGTTAAAAATCCATACTGTGTTTTTGAGAATCAAAGCAGTATCATAAAATATAATATGCTTATCAAGTGTATTGGTATTTTCTTTCCACCCTGTTGGCTACAGTGTAGCAGGCTAGCTGGGAGTTCATGTCCTCATTATACAGATGTATTTGGGACAGAATGTTTGCTAGCAGAAAGCAAGCAGTCCACCCAGAAAAATTGTTCTGCCTCTGCCACTGCTGTGTATAAGTGTACAGTCATGGATGTCTACTTTAATATACACATTTCTTTCTATTTCTGCTGTCAGGTACTGCTCCCTGTGAGCTACGGTGTAATCACAGAAAAATTCCTGGTTCTAATAAAAAATAAATAAATAAAAAATTCTCACCAGGGGCTTTAAAGTCTCTGAAATGAATGTTGGCCAGGACGAAGTGGATGACTGTGGGACAGTGTTTTTCTCCTTTGGTAGGTTTAAAAACGTAGCACTCCTGCAGCCCCTCTCGATCAAAGACCTTCACGTCGATCTTGGGAAAAGGCAGCTTGTTCATGCGCGCCCATTTCTCTGCCAACAGCAGCTCCTGATAAAAAAGTTAAACAGTGGCAAAATAAACCATCACATTCATATATTAACTAATGAGTATAAAGATGTGATGAGGAAAGTGACAGGACATTAGCCTGGAGTTCTGGGTGGGGTCTGTGGTGGGCTGGGAGCCCAAACCCTCCTGTTAATCAAGTAAAGTGAAAGAATTGTCTGATACTGATTATGTAAAGCTGCTTTGTGACAACGTCCATTGCAAAAAGCGCAATATAACTAAATTTTGATTGATTTTGATTGATTGATTGATTGAAGAGAGAGAGGAGATGCAAGGATGGTGGGGTCTGAATTTATCATTATGTGAAAGGAAAGGACATTTAGGATTGGCAAACAGACATTCTTTACAAAATGAATAGCAATTTACTGCTTGATGTGGTAAGATGCTGCATCTCCAATATCAGCTCAAATGGAGTTAATGAGATATGAGCTTCAAGGGAAAGCACTCAAAGTTTCAGTTCCTGATAGAAGAGTTGGAAGACTCAAGAGTTCCTGCTTCTGCAAAACAGACAAAAGCCTAAACTGTATACAAAAAAAACATCAGAACAAAGTTTGTCAACTCATTGCTTTCATTTATTTAGTCAAGCTTCTTCCTTTAGTTATATTTTTGTTCTCGTTTTGATAATGTTAGAAAACATATTTTGTATCATCTTCTCCAATAGCTGGGATTCCTTCCTCCATATGGTGCCACTAGACGTCTCCACACCAGGAGCTCCCAGTTATAGACAGCTGTAGCTTCTCTAAAGTTTTAATTCCCAATCTCCTGACATCTCCTGATCATGTGATGATAGCTTAGACAATTTCACCACTCATGAACACAAAAAGGTAAATGATAAACCCAAGAGTTCAACCTAGTAACTAGAAAGCCAAGAGGAGGAAGTGATGTCATTGTGTAATGAAATGAGTTCTAGATTAGCGGTATCCATATTTGGTCCTTGAAATCTACTACCCTGGAAATCTGAAATCCATCATCAGATTATGCTGAAAGTCTTCATTACCTGGATCAAGTGTTTTAGAATAAGGTTGGAAATAAAGTCAATGATGGTAGATCTCAAGGACCAGAATTAGCCTTCAGTCCTAGATGGAGTGAAAATTGGCTAGAAGCATCCATTTTATTTGCCTAATTAATTGGGTTAGGTGATATTTTGACTAAAATAAGACATCTGAATTTTGAACTAAAATTAAGACGTATGAACTCTGCTGTCCACTCTGGTGAACTATCTCAGCAAGTCTTAACATTTTACAACCCAAATCAGAAAACGTCTGAACATTGTGGAAAATGCTAAAATGCCATGTTTCTAACATTTACTTTAACATTGAAGAGAAGATATTTAATATTTTGTCTGGTTCACTTACATAAACTCCTGCATTTCAGGCCTGCAACACATTCCAAAAAAGTTGGGATGGTAAAGCATTTACCACTTTGTAATGTTGCCATTCCTTCTCACAACACTTAAAAGATGTTTTGGCACTGAGGACACCAAGGATTATTTTTGACAGTGTACTCATTGCCTTTGACATGTTTTCATGAGCACTCTGCACACTCTGACCATGAGTGTAAGGAGGGAACCAAAAACATGTTCTGCATCTCCTCCACTGTTTAAGTAAAGTGAAGGTATAGAAAAGAAGGAGAGGAGATGTGTGGTGTTGGGGAGCAAATTTATCATCACATGAAAGGACATTTTATAATTTTATAAAGAGTGTGTTTGGAGGAAGGGAGGACTTTCAGGACTTCGGTCCTTCTAACAAACTTATGCCTTTTCATTACTATTAATTCTTTAAGACACAGGCATAGTATTATTGAAGAGGAAAAAATGGGTCATGACAAAAAATACATAACCACTTCCTTTAACAAGAAGTTTGGTTAAAATATACGTCTTTTGGCTTCCTTGTTCCACATCGTGTTCACACAACTTCATGATGACTGTCAGTCATTGTGAATGAATGATGAGTGTCACTCCTGAATCAAGTCAACTGGTTTCAAGTGATAAAATACTTTTAAAAAGAAAGTGCTAGCCGTGGGCCTTCATCAACTATTGCAATAATTTAAATAAAAGAAAACGAAACAAATGAACTCTTTTTCTTTCTTTCATGTACTATTGTTGTGTGACTTTCTTTTAATGTCATGCCTTTATTTCACCACTGAATTTAAATGAGCTATCCAATTAAAAATGTGTTATTAAAATATAACTTTTTAAAAATCATAACAAAGACCATATTGTAGTTTGGCAGAGAATGCAGAGAGGCACAGAAATTTGTTGACCTTCTCTATAGTAGACAGTGACAACTGTACACGGTTGTACAGAAGAAGTGTGTACTCCTGAATTAGGATCATCATAATTCTCCTTCACTCAGATTCATATGCAGCAGATCACTTACAGAGGGGCTAATAGAAAATTGGTCACATGACAAACAGTTGAAAGGTCCTGTAATGCTCACTCGAGCAACTTCACAAGTTAATTTGTAACACAAAGATATTGTTTAATAATAATTCAGTTGTCTAAATTTATATTATCTTATATTATTATATTCCAAAATTATATTATTAGAAAGTCCAACTCACAACTATTAGTGCTATTTAGAAGAATTTAAAAAGCATACAAAGGACATTTGTGTTTTCTGATGGTTCTACATAGAAAAACCTGTAATTTCGTACATTTGATATATTAGTGCATTTCCAAAAATTGGAATGTCATGAAAAAGATTATTTGTGTTCATAACTTAATTCAGACAGTCTTATATTTAAATTTATGAGGCACTCTAATTAATCAGGAAAACCTTTTTAAGAGAAGTTTGATTTTAAACATAAGAGACTACCGCTGAACCAAAACAAATTCAAGGTTTGAGATATACACATTAAAAGGAATTAAAATACATTTATGCAGCTTCCTCATTACTGAAAATGTAGTTGATGAGTGAAGACATGTTTAGTGGCTAAAGTTACACTCTGGAGTGACAAATGGGAAACCAAAGAAGCCAAACTTCAGCCACTACACGTCTTGACACTCTGAGTACATTTACAGAAAGGAGGAAACTGGTAAAACTTGTTTTTCATTTCTTTAATGTCCATGTCTCTAGTTTTAGATTTTGAAATTGCATTTGGCCTATATTTCCTCAGAGCTGTAGCTTCTTACATAGCCTGGAGCTGCCAGCAGATCCAGCACCTAATCCTTCCATTCAGAGCTTCATTGCTTTCTTATATTCTAAAACCCACACAAAAGAAAGGAGTCATGTGAAAACTTAAACCCTCTTCTTTCTATTTAATTTGTTCATTTTGGACTATTTTAAGCTGCTAATGAAAGGTTCTTCTTTATGTTCCTTTTTTGGAATATGTGTTGAAAAGTTGAATAAATATTGCAAAAACAGTAAATAAGTGTTTAAGTCTTTTACTCTTGTTTGAGTCCCAAACAAATAGAACTAAGCACTACATTTTTGTCCAGCTGAAGGATTGCCCCCTTGTAGCACACATCTGAGTTGCAAGATGAACCTACATAATGCACTGCACTGAAGTGACATCCTGGGACAAAAACCTGAAATCTCTACATAGTGTGAACTATAATTTTTATAGGATTTAAGCAAAATGCTTAAGCGTGCAGCCGTCAGGACCGCCGATCACACATCAGCATGGTTCAATGTAAGACAAAGGAATATAACATGCAGATCAATGCAGCTAAAACAAACGTGATGACGAACACTGAAGATATACTGAAGATCACAGTCGAAGGAAGACTTCTGTACGGGTACCGGTAAGAACAGAAGTGAAGTGACCGTGTCAGACGTCGGAAACAATGAGACGTAGGGTTTATGCACTTTCTCAGATGAACAAGGTCTTCAGAAGGAAGCTGACACTAGAAGTCATATAGAAGTCACAAGCAGTAG
>BRDA01007964.1:41602-54526 GCA_036984385.1 Crenuchus spilurus | reverse complement strand
GGTGTTGAAGAAGGTAAAAGATTATTAACGAGGTTGTCAAAAATTGGTTCGACGAACCGTTAACAGAGCATCGGGAAAAGTCGGAACTGCATAAAGACACCTGCCCACCCCACACAATCAGTAAGACTCCCAACTACTAACATGGCTAAGACCAAAGAGCTGTCCAAATACACCAGAGACATGATTGTAAATCTTCTCAAGGCTGAAAAGGGCTACGAGACAATTGCCAAGCAGCTTGGTTAAAAACTGTTGGAGCAATTATTAGAAAATGGAAGAAGTTGTGGGGCTGTCTTGGTTGACACGCCTCTGCAACATTGCATGACAGTCTGGGACAGTGCCTCTGGAGTGGCAGACTGGGGTGGTGGTCCCACTTTTCAAAAAAGGGGAACGGAGAGTGTGCCCCAATAACAGGGGAATCACACTTCTCAGCCTTCCTGGTAAGGTCTACTCTAGGGTACTGGAAAGGAGAATTCGGCCAATAGTCGAACCTCGGATCCAAGAGGAACAATGCGGTTTTCGTCCTGGCCGTGGAACACTGGACCAACATTATACCCTTCATAGAGTGCTCGAGGGTTCATGGGAGTATGCCCAACCAGTCCACATGTGTTTTGTGGATCTGGAGAAGGCATTCAATCGTGTCCCTCATGGTATTCTATGGGGGTTGCTTCGGGGAGTATGGAATCCGGGGCCCTTTGTTAAGGGCTGTCCGGTCCCTGTATGATCGGAGCAGGAGTTTGGTTCGCATTGCCGGTAGTAAGTCAGACCTGTTTCTGGTGCATCTTGGACTCTGACAGGGCTGCCCCTTGTCACCGCTCCTGTTCATAATCTTTATGGACAGGATCTCAAGGCAGAGCCAAGAGCCGGAGGGAGTCCTTTTTGAAGACCATAGGATTTCATCTGTTTCGGATGCCCCCTGGACACCTCCCTAGGGAGGTGTTCCAGGCATGTCCCCCCGGGAGGAGGCCCTGGGGAAGACCCAGGACTATGTCTCTCGACTGGCCTGGGAACGTCTCGGTGTTCCACCCGAGGAGCTGGCTGAGGTGTCTGGGGAGAGGGAGGTTTGGGTTTCCCTGCTCAGACTGCTACCTCCACGACCCGGCCCCGGATAAAGCGGTAGATAATGGATGGATGGATGGATGGATGGAAGAAGCTAAACATGACTGTCAATCTCCCTCTGACTGGGGCTCTATGCAAGATCTCACCTCGTGGTGTATCAATGATCCTAACAAAGGTGAGGAATCAGCCAAGAACTACATGGGAGGAGCTGGTCAATGACATGAAGAGAGCAGGCACCACTGTTTCCAAGGTTACTGTGGCTAATGCACTAAGACGTCATGGTTTAAAGTCATGCATGGCAAGGAAGGGTCCTCTGCTTAAATCAGCACATGTCCAGGCTTGTCTTAAGTTTGCCCATGACCATTTGGATTATCCAGAGGAGTCATGGGAGAAAGTGCTGTGGTCAGATGAGACCAAAATATAACTTTTCGGTCTTAATTCCACTCGCCATGTTTGGAGGACGAAGAATAAAAACAAGACCTTGGATTCCTCGCCCGGAATAGGGTTACCGGGGCCCCACCCTGGAGCCAGGCCTGGGGAAGGGGCTCCTCGGCGAGCGCCTGGTGACCGGACCCCTACCCATGGGGGCTGGTCAGGTCCAACCCAAAGGAGCTACATGGGCCCACTACCTGTGTGAGAGGCAGTAATGGTGGTCGGGTGCATTGCGACTTGGGTGGTGACCCAAAGCAGGGGACTTGGCGTTCTGATCCTCGGCTATATATATATATATATCCTGTATTTTTAGTGTTCTTGAGTAAATTGTAAGCACTATTATATTACAAATCACATTTTCTAATTATTTGAATGGTTCCTTTACAATAAAAATCAACATTTTGCAATAATTTTATGTAGATACTGCATAAAAGCCCAAAGATGTGGGCACAAAGATTAATACAGAAAATCTTTTTTTTTTAAATCAAGGGAGGCAAATTATTTAATAACTGACAAGTCTGTGAGAAAATCTGAAGAGTTATATCTCTAAAAATCTTAACTCGTTTAGAATATTATTAGAAATAATCATGCCATGCAACCATAACACTTCCCAATCCCAAATGTAGATTTTCATACCATTGACATATTTTTCTTTATTCAGCATTTATGCATCTGCGCTGCTCTGCTGCTTTGCACTTTCATAGAAGCCATTAATGTACTTTGCAATATTTGCGGTTTTTTGGTAATATTAGATTGTTTTTCTACTGTTGTGTTAAGTTTTTCGTTTCTATCTTTTGAAATTCATTAGATAATATTTTTGTTAATATTTTGGGTTTAGTTTAGTTTTTTTATTTTATATTTATTTTCTTTAATTGTGAAGCTAGCGAATAGCTTAATGCTAGCTTCTGCAGCAGCCGCCGCCGCCACCAATAATACCGTATACTAAAGCTCATACCAAGGTATGAAAAACACCAATACTGCCCAACCCTAGTGACTACTGAATTCTAGCGTTTGTTAGCAGTGTTAGCCTCGCAGCTCCAGTGCTAAAGTAAAACAGCAAAATTGGACAATTATTTAACATTTTTCAAATATGATTTTTGAGGAAAAAATAGATAGTTATAGAATGTTTGCACACCTGTGATGGCGTCCACCTCGTCTTCAATTGAGGACTGGTGCATGAGTCTGGAGTGGGGTGTGATAGGCACCGTGGAGTTCAGGTTTAGACCCAGCATGAAGTTATGAACCTTCCCCGCTCGACCCTCACGTGTGTTGAATAGAGAGGAGTCACCCACCATCGAGGAGAACATTCGCTGAACCCAACTAGCCTGGGCATTACGCTGACGCTCATCCTCCACTTCAGCACTCTCTGTACCAGCTGAGAGAGAGACAGACAAACAGACAGAGAGAGAGAGAGAGAGAGAGAGAGAGAGCAGACAGAACAGAGAAAGAGAGCGAGAGAGGTAGATAAGAGTAAGGAGAGAAAATGCAGAGATATGAAAAAATGGAGGCAGATGGCAGATAAGAAAGATGAGCGTGAGAAAGAGAATCAGTGAGAAAATACCAATCTCATATATAATATATATTATACTTCTATAAATATGCATAATGCAGTATACAGCTATATGCAAATGATAGTGGCCCTCAGGTTAAATTACATGTTCTGTTGACATTCTAAGTCAAAATAATTTAACACCTACACATGTAACATAATCTAATCAAAGGTTTCCAAACTTTTGCAAACAGTTGTAATACATCATTCTATACCATAATAAAGTCTATAATCCTACAAAATCACAATATAACAATAATACCTCAAAGTTAGAGCAGCTCACCTCTACGAGGTTCTTCTTCATTATCTGTTGAGTCATTTCCAACAATCTGCTCTAGTTTAATCTGCTCTAAAAATAAAATATGACAGAATGAAGATATATAAGCATGACATTTCAAACTGGACATATAATAGAAAAATTCACTGGTCAAAATTGGTTAATTCTGTAAAATCCTGTGACAATACTTTATAGAAGAGCAAGAACTGAAGTGTATTAAGACTGTCGACTCCGGTCCCTGGAATCGACTTCTCTGAGGAGGATTATGCTGAGTGATGATGGTTGTCTGAGGTAAACTTATGTTAAACTTCTCTGAGGATTATGTTGAGTGATGGTGGTAGTAATGGCAGTATTTTCATAGGGGCCTTGCACTGCCCTGAACTCTGTTCCATAAATCTCCATGTAATCCCTGGTCTCCTCTCAATCTCTTTAAGGGGGGCAGGGACATTTCTATCTTTATTATTTTTCATAGGGGATTTGGGGGTGTCTGGTCTGTGTGTTAGAGAGCTGCCTGTGAATTCCTTTATACTGGTGAGCAGCAGCTGTAATTCCAGGTGTGTCCAACATACTGGTTATGACTCACCCTCTGTGACACAGCACAGAGGGTGGTGTGGGTACTCCCTTCCAGTGAAAGAGCACCTGTTGAATGAGACCCACCTGCAGTGGGTTTCCCTTTTAATGGGACAGCTTTTTCATTGAGGGAGTCTTTTTTACAGGCTCCCTCTCTACAGGAAAATCTGGCTGTCCCATGAAAGGAACAAAGGGAAATAAAGTAATCATCATCCAAAATGTGTTTGGTGAACCACAGTATTACAAAAAGCATACCTTATTTGCTATTCTGTGATAGAATGAAAAACTAAAATATTAATTTGTGGTAAAATCATAAATGTGGGATATATTTTGGAATTTATAAATGAGGGTAATTTAATGGTAAAACATTTATAGGTTTTTACAGAGTATCTGTAGCTAAACACTTTACTGCATTCTTATTTAAAGTCCATTTACACCTTATTTACAAAAATCCTTACAGCTGTCTGCTATTGGCTGACTATGTACCTATGTATCTGTTAAACACATTTAATTTACTGACATCCTAATAAATCACACTGTTAAGCTGCACTTGTGTAAACACCTTTGAAGAGGTTGTTACTGAGTTGATCACACCCATGCTGTTTTAAAGCAATGTTTATTCAAACACAACAGCAGGTTTTAATGGGACTTTCCTGAACAACCAGTACCAGCAGTGTATGTACACATAAAAACAAAAGAAACAATGAGATTAATTTGACCTTTGATCTTTTCCCTACTCAGTTGATCTCCCAACATGCAACAACAGAGCCTTTGTTGGTCTTTTTTATTTAACTCTGATATAGTAGAAAGACACCTTAAAGGGAAACATAACCTTCATATTTAGTAAATATCCACTGACCATACAGGTGCACTTCGTAGTTTTACATTTACAGACTGTAGTCCATCTATTTCTGTTTGTTCACCTTGCTCTTCAGTAGTCACCCTGAATTAATACAGAGCAGGTATTATTAGGGTGGAGGATCATTCTTAGCACTGGAGTGACGTGGTGGTGGTGTGTTAGGTACATGTTATGCTGGTACAAGCCGATCAGACACATCAGAGCTAATGATGTTTTTCACCACTGTGTCCAATTACTGTCGACTCTGCTAGACACTTACATGCCTACAAACTAACACACAAGTGTCACTGCACTTGTTCTGTCAGGGTCCTGAGCATTGATGAATTTCAGTCTGTAATCATAAAACTACAATGTGCATCTATATGGTCAGTTGAGCTGATTAAATGGACGGTGAAGGTAGATACAAGGAGGTGCTTTTAATGAAGTGGCTGATTTGTGTATATCTGCTGTTTAAATATGTCAGTTTGATTAAACCACATCCAGTGCAACCCTTGATTTCAGCTAGCCAAAAAGCACTGAATGTCTGAAATAAATCTCAAATAAAGTCTTTTTGAGTGTTTCTATCATCATAATATTTTAAAATGTTTACTCCAGTTTGAGGTTTACAAGTTTTATTAACTAAAGTTCCCTTTTAGGTCTGTATTAAGGGTGAGTGACATAAGCTCAGATTTATATCACAGTAAATAATAAATAATAATAATAATAATAATAATAATAATAATATCTAAGCTTACCAAGCTCTTCCTCCATAGTGCTGCACTCTTCAGTCTCCTTCACCCCCAACACTCGGTTAAACAAGATAGAAAAAGCACTCCCCCACACACCTGCAACACACATATACACACAAACAATTAAAATAACACGTCAACATTATTTTACATTGAGACATAATGAAGGCCCACAATATTTAAAAGGTGATGTACATTAAAAAATTATTTTCCTCTAACTCATTAACACCAGTCATCTGCTAACACTGCTTGCAGCTGTGACTGACTTATTTATGTAAAGGGTCTGCCCTTTCTGTAAAGTTTTCCATCATGAGGCGGGCTCCTGTTTCCTGATTGCTAGTGCTGATCATCAGCTGCTATTGCCCTCATCTGTGATTGGCTTACTTAAGGACTGCACATTGTGTGTTTGCTGGGGAGTCATTAAGACGTTCTGTGAATGTAATTCTTTCCAAAGGCTTGCCTGGCTTCTTAAAGAAAAAATAATAAGTACTAGAAGTGTGTCAGGTTCACTGTAACTGAATAAAATCAAATGCAATGTTTCAAATTTTAGTGTTACATTTTTAAGAAAGAAAGGGGAAAAAAACACCTCCATTTAAACTAGCAGACTAACTGCATCTCTAAATTGTTGCATAATAATAAGTTGTTCAATAATCTCTAATAGACTTGCATGGTTACTGACATTGTATGATGTAATGTTATCTAAATTGTAGTAAACTTTTTTTAAAGACACGCACATTGCATAATACTACATTAGCATTGTAGATGCTGTACAAACTAAAAAAACAAATTTCAAACACAACTTGTCTTGACTGACCAACTACACATTTAACAAATAAAAAAATAATAATTAAATTTTGTTACATTTGAGAAAATGTGTAAATCAGATTATCAGTCTAAAATTCATTTTAGCCAAACTGAAACAAACTGCATGTACAATTTATTTCATCATCTGTTAAAAACAGATATGGTCTTTTAGAGCAAATATCTTCTGTAGCAAAACCAATAATGACTATATTTCTGTTGATTAATCTCTTGAGTAGTTTAACTATTAGTTGTTCAATATAAATGAACAATCTCAAGAAATCAAATTACTTACACCTTCAATTACATTGATCTCAGTGGCATTTCCTACAGAAGGAACATGTTGAACAGGCTTGCAGAAAAAATAAATAAATAAATAAATAAAAAATTAATAATAATAATAATAATAATAATAATAATAATAACACATACACAGTTATATCAGAATATTTTGAACACCTCTGTTTTGAACTCTGACTGAGACATCACAGATGACCTGTGACATGGTGATCTCTGATGTTTTCCACATTGCTCTTGTCTTCATTACAGGTTAACTTGGAAACTTTTAGCTACAAGATCTTTCGCAACAGAGCCAAGACTTTGATGCAGTCGCCATGATTCTAAAAACTGTAGCACTGAGTGGAACCAAAAACGACTTTTGGCATCAACATGATCAATTACATCAATCAGTCATGGCAGCCCTAGTCTTCAGTGATAAAATCTACAGTATAATGATGTTATGATGTGACTAATTGGACTCACCCATGAGAAAGTGCAGAGGGTTCTCCTCATACTTTTTCACCACACTGCCCATGAAGAACTTACTACCAAAAAGCTCAGGGGGCATGAAAGTGCCGTACTTGGCCATGCCGATCTCGTAAGGACTGAACTCCACCCAGTCTGTTGTGGGGAAATACAGGGAATCGAGTGAAGTTAGTACAGTCAACATTTCCACTCGAAACATCAATGTTTAAATTAACCTGTGACACAAAGAAGTTACAGAAGGCCTTTTATGACTTTCTCAGTTTAGTCATTCACATGATTCATCAGAAAATAATCACCAGGGAAGGAATTCATTGTTTATCAACAATCCACATTGTTTAGTCATAGGTGTTGTATGACAAAACCACCTACTCTAAAAATAGTCTTTCTATAATAAAGCTGGGTTGCTGTGATGCTGTCAATCTTTTTTCCAGCAGGCAGGAGAAGTATTTGCATATGTGCTGCTGCTTTAAACAAATCTAAACAAATGTGTTTGGCATGGCCTGTCCTCACAGACTTAAGGACTTTGCTGTCAGATATCAGAACACATTTAAATGCCGTTGTGTGTTGCTATATGTCCAGGGAAAAACACGAGTGTGTTATTGTGCATGCCAGTGGTGTATTTTAGCAATGCAAATTAAGCCTACTTCCTAGCAATGTGTTATAAAACTCTACAGTACTTAGGTAATTTTGGTTATTTGCATACAAAGCTATTACATATTAACATGTAATTTCATTAGCTTTTAAAATGCTAAATAGACAACTGTAAAATTCAGAATTCTTTGTTCACATCATTTCCACATTAGGAACTTTGGTTCTCAGAGGATTTTCTCTATGAAAAATGAATGCTGCTTAAGTAGATCACCTCCAGCTCACTGCTGTACATCAATTTTCTCCTAAATATATCTGGATTCTGTGAAATATGAGGTTGCTAAAGGGTCTCTATTCAATAGTTTTGTGTGCATGTTATTGCAAGCAGAATTAGACTGAAGTGACAATCTATGCCTTGCCACACCAAACACCACAAACCATCACTCTTTGTTTAGCATAGCAGTTAAGCTGCTTTCACAACAGCAAAAACAGTTGGGTTGATCTAATGTTAAAATTTAACAGTACAATTATTTTAATTATATATTTTTTCAACCAACTGGTAACAATGTCATTTCATCTTGACTGGTAAACAATACAACATTTCAGAAGATACACTGATATTCAGAGGATACATATACATTGGAAAGAAAACACTTGAGTTTGAGACATATTTGTGCACCAGAGGCTACAGTAATTGTGATTTTCAAAAACGTCATACATTTTTCCCATAGATGTAAGCAGTTTTGTTCCTAATATGGGCATGATGCTGATTACAGAATGCCATATGGCTTCAGTGGTCTATGTCTATCTGTAAAATGTCATTTATTACATAACCATGTTACAAATGATGTTAATATGTAAACACATTGAAATAATTATGTATACATAGCAAAACAATAATAATAACCTATACACTTCTAAGATTTAGAGTAACAGTACCAACACAAACATAATTCAAGACTAAAGAAAGTGTTATGTTACAGTGGTCTTCTTACCAGCAAACATGAGCTCAGAAACTCTGGGTTTAACATGCAGGCAGGTGAATAGTGGAAGGGGAGATTGACCTTCATTAATCTTCTCTTGCAAAGAGCTCAATGTTATGTCCATCCGCTGTCAAAAACACAGATAAATATCCATATCTAATAACAGCAACAACAAGAGATATGTATTTGGTAACACTTTATAATAACTTTCATTAATAAGCCATTAACTAATGATTAATAACGGTGAACAAATCATTAGTTCATGAGAATTTGAACATGATCTTGGACATGAATAATAAATTTTTTGGAAGTCAACTCCTCACCACTATCTCCTCTCATACATAATAGCAAAATACCACATCAGAATTATTACCACATAACACAGCACAAGAACACAAAAACAATCACAATATACAAAGCTTTAAGTCTAAAAAGCCTATATACTTCTTCACAATCTCCAACATCAAGTTAGCTTCTAATTTACATTTACTTCTAGGAGCTGGAATGCAATTGTTGCACCATTTAAAGTGGAACTGCAAATATCTTAATCCCTTTTTTTGCTTTCACAGTCCTAGATCAGTTTGAAAAAGCACTCACACAAACACAAAAAGGCTCAGCTCTCTCTGCATCACAAAATCAAAATAGCCTAGCAAACTTCTCAAGCTGTAGGTGGCGCTACTCAGACAGGGGCGGAGTTCACTCAATTGAGTCCCTTAATGTTGAAATAATGATAAAAAATTAAAATTAAAATAATAATGATAACAGTAATAAAGGGAGCCTAATTCGATTAAATTCAACTTTTGCCAGTGTGATTGCACACAACGAAATTGGACTTCTGCATTTAACCCATCCATGCAGTGAAACACACACACACACACACACACACACACACACACACATATGCGCACACACACACAAACTACTGAACACACTAGGTTGTGAGAACATGTGCCTGAAGCGGTGGGCAGCCCTATCCATGGGCAGCTCTATCCACGGTGGTCGGGGACCAGTTGGGAGCTAGGTGCCTTGCTCAAGGGCATTTCAGTCATGACCTGCCTGAGGATCTAACCGGCAACCTTCTGGTCACATGACCAGAACCCTATCCACCAGGCAATGGCTGCACCAATTCTGAATAACTCACTGAATTTGAGGTTTTCATACCTAGATCACTGACAAACAACTGACTGGGTTGGTTTATTTCACAGTTTGTGGGTTGATATACACTCCAGATGCTCAAATGTATGTGGAAAAACACTGAAAAGTGTGTTTTTTATATTACTTCCTCTTTAAATAACATGTTTAGGTGTCTTAGTGAGCCCAGCTATGCGCTTACTGCAAGTTGTTCAAAGTGAAAGACAAAGAATAACGTATCATGTCTTAAAACACATGTTTCATTACAAATTGCTTCCTGGTGGCTTTCTTGATAAAATAAAATTTCTAGTATCTACTGGCCGAATGAATTTGTAGTGGACATTTCATAAAACGTCATTTTAACAGATTAATTTTGACAACCCTAGTTACTACCTATATGTAATAATATACAATATATATTTTTTAAATCTAACCCTATCCTAGATGTAACCTCAGTAACAAAAATACAGAGCTTTAGAAAAAGTGATGGTCTTGTAGGTTAGCCCCATTTCTGTCAGGTTTTCTTACATCATCACATTGTCTTGAAAATGTATGAAGTCAAATACAAACACAGAAAAGAAAACAGATGAATGACCCTGTCTTGTGACTGGGAAGGTGGGCATTTTTTTGCACAGCTAGAGAACTTGCATTCAACATCCAGACTTCTGGTTAAGTTAGGGCTGTGAAAGCAACTCAAAATACCTCAAAGCTTTCCAAGGAACATGTCAGAACAGAGCAGACTGTGTTTTTGTTTTGAAGATACAGGGCTTCCTTTAGTGGCCAGCAGCGATAAGAATGCTTCACAATGGGAGAGGGTGTTAAACTTCAGGAAACATTATCACTGCCCAGAAATGATGAATGATGTGCTTGCCATCACCCTCTGCATTTGGACTGGTGAAGGAATGCAGAACATTTCTCTAACTCGAATTTAATAGAAAACATGGCCTCCATGGCATGTCTGTCAAGACATTTTATGAGCCGAGATCATGGGTGCGCCTCAGCTTTTTTTTTTAAAAATGCCTGAGAGAATGCCAGGAATGCTAATTAACCTCCAAAAAGCAATCCTGCATAAATATTAAGATACATTAGACTTGAAACAGTTACAGATATTAATGTATGACATGATAATATTCTAGTGACAAATGAGAATTTGGAAACAAAGTTGCTATTCAGGTCTTTAACAATTTGTTAGACACGTTGCTGTCATTACAGAAATATGAACGGAGGTTGAGAGCACTCACTGGTTAAATGAAAGTCACACACAGCTGAGTGGAAAGCGAGCAAACCAAACGTGTTCTGAAGGCTCTTTAGAGGTGGAGCACTCGAGGAACATACTTGCTTTAAATATACACTCAACAGCCATAACCTTAATGCTACGTCTTTGTATGTACTCATTTTGTTTGGACTCAAGTCCATTTAATCTCCACTGATCATACAGATGCACTTTGTAGTTCTACAATTACAGACTGTAGTCCATCTGTTTCTCTGTATACTTTGTACACTGTGTTCTTCAATGATCAGGACCCCCTGGGCACCAGCAGGTATTATTTGGGTGATGGATCATTCTCAGCACTGCAGTGACACTGACCTGGTGGTGGTGTGTTAGTGTATCATTTCTCAGCCTGTTCATCCCCTCCATGACTGCAGAGGTCACCGTCACCCACTAAACTAATCTCTCACCTGTTTCTAGTTAAAGTTAATTTACCACAGTATTTAAGAACACCCTTCTCAGTAACTCCCTGCAAGGCTAACAAAGTATACAGAGAAACAAGGAGGTGGTTTTAATATTATGGCTGACAGGTGTAAACTGATAAGTGACTGACAGTTTGGCAAAATAAATGTAATGTACAGATTTTGCCAAAAATACAATCAATCTGAAGTGTATAAAGCTTCCTTTTTTGTATTTGCACTGGATAAGGCTAATGTAGCTAACAAGTAATAAAAGCTTACAGCCCACCAATTAGCCCCGAGTAAAGCCCAATGCTTAAAAAGTAGTAATTGATCAATAATTGGCCATAAACATTTTTCTGTTTATCAGAACACATCTGATTAGATCAGACTCAACTTTCCCAATGAAAACAATGGAATTTGAACTCTGCATTTAACTCATCCATGCAGTGAAACACACTACAACACACTACACTGTGAGTACATGTGCCTGAAGCGGTGGGCAGCCCTATCCACAGGTAGAAATGAGGAGCAAATCCATTTCCAATTTTTTTCTAAAGCTCAAAGCTCTTTATTTTTATTATGTTCTAATACTAAACTATGTTCAGTTAATGGAAGCTGTGAGGAGAATTTTCCTTGTAAATTTTCACATTACAAATCAAATTTATTGGTCCCAAATATAGGTTACTCAGTACCATTATAGACCATGAAAATAACATTTGTTGAGCCCTATTAAAACACAGTCCAAAAATTATTTTGCAGACCTTATAAACATTATGCAAGACAGAAGGTATGACAGAAAAGGGCTATTTAGGTGACTGTTGAGTTCCAGTGTTTGTTGGCAATTTTAGCATTTGCTATTATCATTTTTTAAGTGCAGACAAATTGGTTCTGACTCCTGGTAACCATATGATTAATGTTTCTCCTGTCTTCTTTTTAAATCTTCAGGCTTTTTAAAGGCTTGGTCATGATTCCTCTGATTATATCCATCCATCCATCTTTTTGCTGGTCCTTTTCCTCTTTTAACTTCAAATAACAACTCAAATAACTCAAAACACTAAAAGAACTCTCTCAAGTGAAGGTTCTTCTCATAATGTCTCCAAAATATGAGATCTTCAGTTTGGTGATTTGGGCTTTTAGTGAAAGCTGAACTTTGATTTGGTTGAGGATCCATTTATTTGTTTTCTTTGTTCAAAGACATCAATTTTCCTCCTGTTCTGCATTTTTATTGTGACAGGACATTACTTGGACATCAGTAATATCTCGCTGACTGACTACATCTGTGGTAATTTGAAAAAAAATATATAAAAATTTCATTTTAAGTCAAAAACATGCCAGAAAAATTACTTTTGCAAATGATCCTTTCCAGTGAAGAGAACACAGGGTTCATGCAAACGCAGCAAAATACAAAGGTCAACCTTCTCTTTCTAATGATAACTTCCACCTTCATCTGAATGGTTTCCAGGTACCAGGACAAGATCATTTGCATAATGTGCATCCTTCATAAGCTAACAGCA
>BRDA01007964.1:29695-41502 GCA_036984385.1 Crenuchus spilurus | reverse complement strand
TCTTTCTAATGATAACTTCCACCTTCATCTGAATGGTTTCCAGGTACCAGGACAAGATCATTTGCATAATGTGCATCCTTCATAAGCTAACAGCACACAAAGCAGTACTTGTATTTAAACACACTGCACAACGCTTCAGCAAAGACATCCTGTATATGCTTTTAAAATGCTATAGATTTACAGTGTGTACCCTACAATACAATCAACTATCTGCTTTACTCATTAAATACATATAAAAATATGAGAATATTGTTTATACTTTAATTCAAAAAGGCAGCCATCACATTTTATATTCATTAGACATACAATGACCTATTCAAAGCCTTTTTTTATTTTACTCCTGATCAGTATGACTTCTAGCTCATGAAAACCAGAAATCCAGAATCTCAGATTATTAGAACATTTCATTTAAAGTTTGAGTAAATTACTCTTCAAACTGCATCGACACTGAAACAAAAAACAAAAAAAGATTTGAAATGTCACACTTCCACTGTAATGAATATAACATATGACAGATTAGCCTTTTAAAATTATATCACAAACACAAATGAACCTTTTCAGGATATTCTCATTTGTGAAGATGCACTAGTACAGACAACCATGGGTGTGGTAGTGGGGGGAAAAGTGGACCTGACTACCCAGGGCCCGAGTAGGGAGAGGGGCCCATAAAAATCCTGAATTAAATATTTTTTTTTAAATATTTTTATTTCGAATGAATTGGGCCCTCAAATTAATTATTTATTAATTCATATTTCAAATATATTGATAATATCAACTGAGGGACTTAACTTTAGTCACATTCCTCTCAACATATTGGACAATCTGGGGCCCCCTCTTGGAGGCCCAAAATGGTTTAGTCCGCCCTACAGCGACTAGCAGAAATCATGACTTCAAAAGAAGAAAAAAAGGGAGGAAAAATAAAAAAGGCAGAATGAGGGGAGACGGCTGTTGACGGCTTTCTTTCCCAAAGGTGAACCTAATTTTCTTATTATGCAAAGTCCAATTAAAGTAGTCCAACAGACAGCTGCTGCTGATTTTTGGAGGCTCACGTGAAGTCGTTAGTTTAGTTAGTTGCCAACCAGGCTGCTTGCGGCTGTAAGTATAAATACAATTATGAGCCACTAACGTTAGTTATCAACTTTAACCAGTTTCAGAAACAAACAGAGAGAGAAAGAGAGCGACAGAGCGAGCAAGCTGCCGCATATATCAACATGTAAATAGCTACATCAACATAATCTGATCTGTTGTAGCTTAAAACCTTATTTATGCTTTTTTATTTAAATAAATACCCCCTTTTTTGCTCATGTGCCTCGTTTACTGGCATTTATAGGGGCCCACTGTCATTGAGAGTGTACAGGGCCCCGAATTTGCTGCTACGCCCCTGCAAACAACTGATGTTATACATACAACTTATTGGCCGAGTATATGAGTAAGGTCTCTGCTAATGTATGCAGTCGTCAAAGCATTACTTGCCGTTTTGTTATTTTTTGGCATTTCTTCATCTACAGTTCCTTTTTTGACTGTTGTGTTGTCGTAACTTAATAACCCTAAACCTAAAGTGTGTGTGAAAGCATTTCACATGTTTTGTTCAGCTTACTATGACAGTGTTTGGGTTTCAGTTTTAACAATCTCAGTTCACAGTGTCATATTTAAACAGTACTGTGATCTTAAAGGCAGGTTTAAATGCTGCAATGTCCTGCAGTGTCTTGGGGTTCTTGCTAAACAGTTGGAATGCTCTTGTAATTAAAAGCCAGATCACACTATTGGCTTTCTGTAGCTACAGTTCCCTGACATTCAACAATATAGAGACACCCTCAGTGCACAACTGTAATATTGAAATACAATGGAGTGCTACATTTAAACAATAAACAAAATGTGTATAAACTGTACTACTGTAAAAATAGAATAGCTGACTTGTGCAAATTAAAGAAATATAGTAGTAATCTACAATTGGATGACCGCAATGTACTGCATTATCCTGTATATTTAATTTACCTTATGGCCACTATAGATTTAAAGTAGTCAACTGTCAGCTAAGATGCCAGTAACTTCCTGTAAAAGAACAATTACAGGATTGTTCTTAGAGTGTACGTCATGGCTGGTGACTGGGGCCAGCCATGCCCTACAGGTTAGAGAAGCAGGTTTGGGACTGATCACCAGTTGGATCCCCTGAATCAGCAAGCAAAGCCCATAGCTGAAGTGACCTTGAGCAAGGTACCTCAGCCCCGTATTATATTATTATTATAATTATATCACAAAAATGTGGATTAAATATACCTTAGTCTGTGTGAAAAAGACAAACATGTATGATTACAGTGCAGACAGACTGGTTTTAGTTTCTGATGACTAATATCTATGGCTGTCGAAGTGGAGGCGGCGTCCGTCCAGCCATCTCCATCGGTTGCCTGCTGCTGCTTCAAAAACACAGCACAGCACAACTTTGATTATTTCACCTTATGAATTGTGCAACAATCTGTGTATAATCACTACCAGTGACCTGTACAAGAGGAGTGTTCATGGTGTGAATGTAGACACAACGAGAGTTTCTTAAACAGTTTGGAAGACAAGAGCCACCAATGGCAACTTCTGGTAGCAAGGCAGGTTCTCAAACCCTGAGCCCAGGGCTGCCTCAACAAACTAAATATCCAACAAACTGTGAAGTACAGGCAGCAGGTGTCATCCCAAAAACCTTTACCGAGACTTGCACAAGAGACCAGTATTCCCACAGACCACATCACCTGCTGTAACACCAATATTTTTCAGACAGACTGAGATTGCCATATCTTCATTAATAATAAAGTTATATACAATTGTTTGAGTACAGAAGCAAACTGGACACCCTTTATATAAAAATTGTGCATATGCCAAATCTAAGCATCTGCTAAAGGGGTAAAAATCCCCAAGCATTGGGATTCTCTGGCATGAAGGAGTTCCATTCAGTACCTTTACAGTGACTTGGAGTGTTTTTATCCAGGAAGTGAAAGTGCTCACTCATTGACCAATGTGCTTGCACACAGAGATATCTGACCTCTGCATTAAAATACATGCACACACACTAGTGAAAACACACAGACACTAGGGGGCAAGGAGTAGACTTTCCCAGAGCAGTGAGCAGCCCCTATGCACGGTGCCCCGGGAGCAGTTCTCAAGCTCAAGGGAACTTCAATTGTGACTTCTCAGTTCAGGGTATGAAAACGGCGACTTCTGGCCACAAGGCCAGTTCTGTAACCCTGAGCACATGGCTGCCCCAACATTAGAACTAAACATGTAACATCAGTACATATACTTAACTAATCTTTGCATTGCTGTATACAATCAAATTCTCATAGCAATGTTCTAGTGTAATGCCTTCTCAGAAGAGTAGAGACAAAATAATTAACTGTGCTGTAGTTTGTTTATGTGCACATTTCTTACCCCTGGAATGAGGGTCTCTCCGATGAGCATGCCGAAGATGTCTGTGAAGGTGACGGGCTGTCCTCCTGCTTTCTTCTTCCACAGGGCTTTAATGTAGCGTTGGAGGTGCTGAGGCAGGAGCAGTTTGAGTGGACTGTTGCTCACACGCTTCATCAATTCCTCGTTAATCTCTTTGGGGCCTTTAGCTGGAAATTCAGGATGCGAGTACATAGTGGACATGTACCTGACCGGGCACATGGACACAACAGGTCAGACAAAGTATCTCTGGAACATCTCAAGTTTGTTTACAGCATCCTGCAAATTATTTAAAAAGAGCAGCATCATACTTGAATCATTTCATACATTAGTCTGCAACTATTTTAATTATTAAGTACCACTTTATAATAAGATTACCCTAACAAAGGAATTATGAAAAGGTTTAAAATGTATAGGTTTTAAACCAATTAATAAATGGTTATTAATTAGGTTATAAGGACTTTCCAAATCATTAATAGACAGCTATAATGCATAGAGGTGTCACAGTTATTACATAATCACAAGTCTTTTTTCCCACAAGTTTTTGTTTAGTCTTGTTTAGATTTTGATTATCTCCTAGCGGTCAGTAATGTTTATTTATTTGTGTCTAAGTTGTGTTTGTGGTCAATTTAGAGAAACCAAGTATGGACAAATTCAGTTGGTCACGTTTGGTCTGTCCTTTTAGTTGCCCAGAGGGAAACAATAAAACTGTTCATTCAAATTATTTACATGACAAAATCTTATAATCATGACTTGATCATGCATTAAAAAAAAATCACAAAATGACACCCTGCTTGCCAAATAGTGAACCCACATTCATCTGCACTGTTAAATCTCAGATCTTGCTTGTTACTCATCTTTTGCATGATATAATTTGGCCAATAACAGTCACTAAATTCATGTATAAAGTCTATGCAAACTTGTTTACCTTTTAGCTTAATTTTGTCCATTCTATTTATGAATTACAGTCGCTTATTAATGATTTTAAAGTGATTCTGACCTACTCAATAACAATTAATATACTTGTTTTAAACCATTTACAAACACTTAATTAGTGAAGTCTTGCTGTAAATTGTAATTATTAATAATTTTTTTACTAAAAAGACTTTTAAACAGTACATTGCTCTGTTAGGTTTGGTCTAAAACGCCCTGACAGAGGATTATGTAATGCTGTTATCACTACACAGAGCTCTACCGAGAAGAGGAAGTGTGCAGCAGGGCTATATACAATAATAACACTGAGAACACAATCTGTATCAACTGTATCTATGTTTCACTAGAGCAACATTTCATGCTTATACTGGGCAGGGCAGGATAGAGTAATTCTCTGACCTCGTTGACTGGTTTCCTGGACATTTATGTGGTTTAGACTTGGAAACAGCAAATAAATTGACAGTTAGACTTTATGTTTTCATGTGTACATGTTTCTTGTCTTCATTGCTGAATCAAATTTAAAATGTGAATGTGAGGAATTGGCCCTTTATGTGCCAAACTGTAATATACAGAATAGAACTGTTTTGGGAACACCCTGATCGTTCAATAAATCATGATAAAGTAATATAAAACACTGCAATACATTGTGATATTGTAAGCAAAGCAATATATTGTGCTTTTTTATATCTAATTTTATGAAGATAGCCATGTGTACTCTTCTGACACCCTTGTGCTACTCTTTTACATTTGAGTGGAAGAGTCTAATGGCTGAAGATAGATTACAACACTGCCATGTAGTGATGGAGTTTAAATACAATACAAAATGAACCACTGTCTTTGCATGCAAGCTATGTTTTTGAGAATCAATACAGTATCACAAAATATAATATTGTGATACTCGAGTGCATCAATGTTTTCTTACACTACTAATACAGACCATGTTGATCCAGACAGTCCAGCCACGTAGGTTGCACAGTCCAGCACACCAGACTCATACAAAGCCTTCATCACTCCAGAAAAGCCCACCATGGCTCGGAAACCTCCTCCTGACCCCACAATGGCTATGGTGGGAACCTGAGGACAAACAAGGCTTCAATAAGACTTAGTGCAGAATATCTGATATTTATTTTGAACGTGTCTCAATACCTAGTGAGCTGCCTTGTTCCCTACTGCCCACACTGTTAGCCATATACAGGGGTTAGACAATGAAACTGAAACACCTGTCATTTTAGTGTGGGAGGTTTCATGGCTAAATTGAACCAGTCTGGTGGCCAATCTTCATTAATGTCACATTGCACCAGTAAGAGCAGAGTGTGAAGGTTCAGTTAGCAGGTAAGAGCACAGTTTTGCTTAAAATATTGCAATGCACACATTATGGATGACATACCAGAGTTCAAAAGAGGACAAATTGTTGGTGCACATCTTGCTGGTGCATCTGTGACCAAGACAGCAAGTCTTTGTGTCTAAATATTATTGAGCCACTTTGGGGTGTTTTGGAGGAGCGAGTCAGGAAACGGTTTCCTCCACCAGCATCACGTAGTGACCTGACCACTATCCTGCAAGAAGAATGACTTAAAATCCCTCTGACCAGTGTGCAGGACTTGTATATGTCATTCCCAAGACGAATTGACGCTGTATTGGCCACAAAAGGAGGCCCTACACCTACTAATAAATTATTGTGGTCTAAAACCAGGTGTTTCAGTTTCATTGGCTAACCCCTGTATATTGTTGGTGAATATATAGCTGGTGCAAGTGATATGGAGCAATCAACACACCACAGTTAACCAGTTCTCTACAATGACTCTATAATGAACACAGTAGCAACGAGGTCCATTTTCCCTGCTTCCAATCAATTTGTCAGGTGCCATTGTGCATTAATATTCAGTGCTATTCACTTCATTGGCCAGTGGTTTTAATGCTGTGGCTGATTAGTGTGTATATATATTATACATTCCACAACTGTGATATGAAGTTAACACTTTATTACAATGAATACTGTATACAGAATACAGGCTCTTTTCATGGTAGAGATACATTTCTAATACACTGAAAACATCTAAAAATCTAACATCTAAAAATATGCTGTGATAAGAAAACCCTGCATTTCCAAAAAGATAACATTCTAGGAGAAGGAAGTTAACATAACCAGGATGATATGATCTCCAGTTACAGTTACATAAAATCTCAAGTGCAACTTGAGCTCACCTCTTTCTGTGAGCTGGGCAGGAACCGTGGGTTCTCCATGTTAAGGAGTTTTTTGATGCCCAGCATGACTCTGTCTCTGCGGGTCTCTCTGAAGAGTTTCTCCTTGTCACATAAGGCCATGCTGAAGCGCAAGTCAGTCGAGGAACTATTTGGAAATATCACAGATTTGATAAGAAAAGTGTTACATTTCACAGCAGCGGTTAAAGAGAACTTATAATCTCATAGAACCCTGCAAACATCTTTCTTACATATTAATTCATACAGAGCATTTACCCAAACTAATGTACTTTACAGCATTCAGTAAAACACATACACACTTACAATGTATTAGCTACAATGTAACATCTCATTTATGCAAAGCACAGCTCACTCAAGCACGGAAAATAGTGCATTAGTTCAGCTTTGGTGCTGTAGTTTCATGGCTATGTGAATACAAAATGTCAAAGAGCGTCTACATGCTGCACTTAAACTGCTTTTTCACGGTCTGTGACAATTCTCATGGACATGAATTTGGTAGGGCCCTATTTATATGCATTAAGATGTACTTACCACACTTCCAGCAACATCTCCAAGTACACCTTTGTGTTCTGGTGGAAAATAAACATTAGTTGGATTTTAGACATCAAAGACACTCTATAGTACAAAAAAAACTATGAACTAAATTTAAGTGCTGTAAATTTATATTCAATAAATAAAGTTAATAAAGTAGCATTAATATGATTATTAGTGGGGATACACCTTTATTAAAAGTTGAAAAATACTTCAAAACATATATTGAGAAGGTTTTCATGCTTGGAGAAAAACCTTTTAGTTTATCAAAAAGGAGAAATGTATAGATGCTGAAATGTTGCTCTAAACCAAAGACACTGCTCAGAGTCTCAGATCTTGCACTATACAGTACAGGATATGAGCATCAAAGTATACAAGAACACACACATCAACAGTAAATGGAAATAAGACTTAATGTTTAACCAAATTTGTGTAAAATGTGTGAAATGCTTAAAGGGAAAACATGCTAATGTTGGAACAAAACCTTGTATGTCCAAACTCATATTCTTTAAGCTTAACTAACTAGGGGTGAGGAAAAAATCGCTTCGAGCTCGAATCGCGTTTCTAACATTGAACGATTCAGAATCTATTTTTGTTTTCAAAAAATCTATTTTTTTTGTGGGTGCGGATGTGCCTTTTCAGCCACCGTAGTGCTAGGAAAAGCAAGGAAGCAGCCTCGGCTATGTACAGCAAAAAGTCTTTGAAAGCAACCATTTGGAAACACTTTGGATTTTACCGTCAACCCGGCCGGGTAAGAAAGGTCTTGACGTGACACTTGCGATTTGCAGAGATTGCAACGGTAAAGTAAAGTATTTCGTTCTGACCATTAGGCTAACATGAAATGATCAAACAATATGAAGGTCTGAGTGCATTTACAAATTGTATAAAATAAAATTAAGTATTGTTTATAATAAGTGACTCAAGAGTTATTAAGCTTAAGCTTAGTCATTTCTGTACAAATAAATCACTAAAATGCCTCCAACCATAACCAGATCTTAATGAAGGTCTTACAGACAAGTGGATGTAGTTTAGAAGACAGTACAATATACTGTAAACTAGTTTTGTGTAGCTGAATTCTGCAGAAGCTATTTAAATAACTAGATTTAAAATTTTGATGTAAATAACTGGGTGACAGTTGAGTTGATGTGTTTGTTAGCAACGTTAGTCTTAGTTTGGACTCCTAACTGAGTGACTACATAAAAACTCAGCTTACCTTGCCAATTGACAAGGGTACAGTCTCAGGCTGCCCAATTTTGAGTTTGTTGATTGAATAAGTAGCTGTGCCCAGAGTTTCATCCATCACATAGTTTGCATCCATTAATGTCATCTGAAAGGAGATAAGTGAGAATATGAAAATTCTATTTAAAAAGATATTTAGCAGAGCAGACAAACAGTAACAGTCCACAAACAGTAAAATAAATCAAATCTAAATTCTTTAACTCTTTCCAAATCTCATCTTATGACAGTCCAGTATTAATTTTATCATCGAATACCTGATTAATTAGCACTTTATTATGTTAAATCAATTTTGCTGTGGATGGAAATGATGAAATCCCACTGATGGCTGAGAAGTACTGAGGATCACTATGGAACCAAACTTTGTTCTTCAGACTACAACTGCTTTTTTAAAGCCGTTTTTTTTTTTTTTTTACTATATTTATGCTTATTTGTTTTTATTCTAATATGAGGTGTTTTGTAAACACATTCACTTATTGCCATAATAAATGGTTTAAATAATGATTTTGTGTGAACACTGATAATGTGTGAAATCTATATGCTTGGGCACAGATAACGCTCACACTGATCACACTGAACTGTGCTCCGGCCCACCTCTTCAAGTAGGCTCAAGCACGGATAACTGTACCGTGCTCGAGTACAGTTCGGTGTGATCATACTAGTCAAATGAACTGTGCTTTGGAAGGGAGCCGTACAGACTGCCTAGCGTAAGCATGCCCTCAATATCTTGCTGTTGAAAATTACTCCATAATTCTATTTTAAATTATATTTTATGCCTCATTTCTTAATAACATGCCTCTGAAGTCCAGTGAGACTTTCCCATAGACTTTGTCCCAATAGACTCCACTGTCCAGTTATTGTTAATGCTAATTATTAAATAGTGACACATAGTAATTCGTATTTGCATGAAAACTTACATTTTACTGCTTTTCAAAGTTCCACTACAGAAATCAAACCATCAAAATGGCATACCACTGCACATTTAAAGGCACAATTTGCTGAATTTAACACATATGTAACATGCTATACTATTTACACAGGCCATATTTAATGTTTATTTAATGTATATTTTGTTTTATTTATTTTTGTTCTAGAATGTGTAATTGTCAATTCACTTAGAAACTCACATTAAAACATATCTTTTAGAACAGTGATATATTTTTGTCAAATTTTCCATGTGAACTGCTCACCTCCAGCACATTCTCCTGTTGGGGGTCCAGCAGGAAATCAAATGTTTCATTCCATTTGGGATGAATGTCGTTGTCTATGTGACGTGTCCGTTTTCTGGACTCTGGGGCCGTTGGAATTGAAAGCTCAACATAAGGGTCAGGCGTGTCCACTGCACATGCAAACAGAAAGCACAGTGACTCCAACATCACAGATATACATCTGTAAACTAACAAATAACATGACCACTCACACAAATCCCCAAGTGCTCCTTTAGTGACATTTTCTGCTCTCACCACAGTCACTCGGAATTTATGGGAATACTGATGCTCTACCTGACAACCAAGAAGGAAAAGTTAAGCCAAATTAATTATTTTTTAGACATTAGGGACAATATAAACAGCGGAAAAGCACAAAAACAAACATTTGCTGGAAGAAAGAGATTATATATGGACTTTATGCATAGGCTGATATAAGTGAACATAAGGGTTTTTCCACATGCAAACCCAATCCCACACAACGGCCAGCAGAACAGTGTCCATTTACTCCAATATCATAGAAACCTCTTCTGCTTTGCAAAACCCAACAGGGTAGGTGTTCATGCAACTACAACTGATGCAAATTTCATTCATAACAATCCGGATGCTGTTTAATCCCAAATGACCATTTCCCTTGAAATACTGCATAGGAATATTTTGTCACTAACTGGTACTCACAAAGTAATGAGTAGGAAACAATGTAAATGGTAGAACTTACTATAATGTACTGATAGGGGTCTATGGCAGACATGATGTCAGCAATGGAAAGATCACAGTGAAGAAACACATTTAGTGGTCAGTAAGGCCGTCCCACCTGGGAAGCATCTGACAGCTCTGTAGAGGAAAGAGACATAGTGAAATAGGGAAGAAGTGGTTTTCACACAGCATAGCACAACATGTATCATTCTGACCACAGAAATGGCACCCAGAGTTCAGCTCTGTCTATAGTCACACTGGAAAACAAGCAATACATAGAATGCATTTATTTATATGTATGCATCAGTTCACCATTAATAAAATAGACAACCTTGCAATAAATGAACATATTATTTCCAAAAAGCAATGTTTTGAGTTTAATATTTATAATTAGTATGTTACCTCAACATAATTATTATGTCTTTAAAAGCAACAACTGTACTGATGGAATATATTCAACATTTATGTATACAACTCAGGAATAAATGAAGAGAGCACTGCTGATGGTTTTACTATTTACAGGTCTGTTTGTGTAAATGTTACATTTTTGCTTTGTTCTATAAACTACTGACATTTCTATCAAAGGCCAAATCAATATATTCTCATTTAGAGCATTTCTTTACATAACCCAAAGAAAACAAGCCCATATTCATTCTTAAAATTATTATTCATTCTAAAACAACACAACACTAATGTTTTAACCTTGGGAAGTTATTGATTTTATGTTACAACTTTAAGTACCTGGTATGTTTCTTGGCTTGCCACTATGCAGCAATGGCTGCAAAGAATTTCGCTCTTTCTCCATCTACAGTTCATAATCTTATTAAAAGATTCAGGGAGTGAGAGGAAATCTTGGTGCATAAAGGCCAAGTTCAGAGACTGCTGCTAAATGTGTGTGACCGTTGAGCCCTCAAGATAGTACTGTATGAGAACCCATGAATCATGCTATCATGGCTCTGGGTAAAGGCATGGCTGCAGAAGAAGAGGGTACGAGTACTGGACGGGCCTGCCTACAGTACTGATCTGTCCCCAACAGAAAATTTGAAGAGTATTTTGAAATGAAAGATGACAGAAGCTAATAAAGAAAGAAGACGACAAATCTGTACTGTTACACATCTTAAGACATGTTTGCAGGAAGGATGGGACAAAATAACATGTGAAACACTTGGCATCCTCTATGCCAAAATGTCTATTCAGTCAGTGTCAAGAAATGGCAATATTACAAAGTGGTAAACGCTTTAGCATTCCAGCTTTTTTGGAATGTGAGACAGGCCTGAAATGCAGGAATGGAGGTCTATTAACAAATATAATGACATTGACCAGACAAAACATTAAATATACTTTGTTCATATTGTCTGCAGTCAGATAAAATAATTGTGAGAAACACTGCATTTTTTTTTAAAGTCATATTTTCCATACTATCCCAACTTTTTCTGATTAGGGGTTGTACTTGGCAAATAAGAAAAAGACCATCCAGATTGTCACAAACAAACAAGTGAAAAAATCAACAGAATCTATAATGTGGGTGCATCAGTGCCCATGACACAGGTGATC
>BRDA01007964.1:19695-24695 GCA_036984385.1 Crenuchus spilurus | reverse complement strand
GAAAATGTAGTGTCTTAGACATACAACATTTAGGGGAGAAGTTAATCTTTATATCTTAAAGTCAGACTTCTAAATGAAAAGTTTGTTTGCGAAAACATCCAACAAATCCTCTAAAATTATACTTTTACAGCAAAAGGAAAAAACTTACTTTGCTTTTAATTGAAGTCAATGAAACCAGACATTTTTATATGTAATTTCTGGCCATTTCTTTTAGTCCAGTCAACATACAATTTACACACAATATAAAGAGTAAGAGGCACTTTCAAACTGTGTAAGAAACTGAAAAATGACAAATCCATGTGATGTCAATGCATTTTCATAAACTGATGTTTTAAAGAGAATAAAACATAAAAACTGCAAAAAACATTTACTGTCTTTTCTTCAGACAACTAGAATATAGTGCTCATATTTTCCAGTATAATCACATCCTTGTCATGTTTTGTAATTGTTCTACAACTTTCTGAACTTTCAGCGAGGTCAAATTTGGTCAGCAGCCCCCCAACCTACAATGCAGACTACAGCTACAAAAGCTGGGAGGCTTACTCCAACCTGTCCTATTACACCCGCACACTGCCCCCACTGCCCACAAACTGCCCTGGAGAAACCACAGCTCTGCCAGATGCCAAACAGGTGGTGGAGAAGGTCCTGCTGAGAAGGCAATTCATTCCTGATCCTCAGAGGACGAGCCTGATGTTCGCTTTCTTTGCCCAGCATTTCACCCATCAGTTCTTCAAATCAGACTTAAAGAAAGGAGCAGCCTTCACCAAATCCCTGGGCCATGGGGTAAGTGCCTTTTACATCCATAAATCATACAAAACATCTTTTCACAACATTGTCTTTCAGGACAGGATCACATTTACTTAAACTTTTTTTTTCAGAATGATGCTGATTTAATCAGAATGTTTTATCATATTTCAGGTGGACTTGAGTCATGTTTATGGAGAGACTCTGGAGAAGCAGCATAAACTGAGGCTCTTTAAAGATGGAAAGCTGAAATATCAGGTTATTATAAGTCTCATATCAGAACATTTCATAGGAAACCTCATGAGAAAGTCTACACAAACAGCCATAACATTATAACCACTCCTTGTATCTACACTCACTGACTCTTTTTAACCTTAGAGACTATAGAGTGACTGAAAGTGTTTGTTGGACCCTCAGGTTGTGGATGGTGAGGTGTATCCCCCACTGGTTAAAGATGTTCAGGTGGAAATGCACTACCCTCCCCATGTCCCTGAGGTACATCGCTTCGCCGTTGGTCATGAAGCCTTTGGACTAGTCCCTGGCCTGATGATGTATGCCACCATCTGGCTGAGAGAACACAACCGCGTCTGTGATGTAATGAAGCAGGAGCACCCTGAGTGGGATGACGAGCGCATCTTCCAGACCACACGCCTCATTCTGATTGGTCAGTAAAGCTCCAGACCAATATTTATGAATATTTCAGACTGTACATTGCAATTCTCTTCAGATTTATATAAAAAAATTCAAGACAATTGTTGCCAAAACTGAAAGAGTAAATTGTATGGAAATTATGGATGTGTACATAGGTATCAAAAATATTGAGTGTGTTACTGTCCTCAAACCTGCAAAATATTTTACGCAAAACATGTAAAATAATACAATTAATGTTCTCTGTCTCTCTTTGTCAGGTGAAACAATTAAAATTGTGATTGAGGATTATGTCCAGCACCTGAGTGGGTACCACTTCAAGCTGAAGTTTGATCCAGAGATCCTCTTCAACCAGCAATTTCAGTATCAGAACCGCATTGCTGCTGAGTTTAATACACTGTACCACTGGCACCCCCTATTACCTGATGCTTTTCACGTCCAGGACCAGGTCTACTCTTACCCTCAGTTCTTCTTCAACAACTCCATCGTGACCAAGCATGGCATCAGCAACCTGGTTGAATCCTTCACCAAGCAAACAGCTGGCAGGGTTGGTACCTCACCATATTTCTTACAGCTGAATAAAAAAAAAAAAATATATATATATTTTTATTGATGTTCTAATCTGACTTGATCTTGTATCTTTTTAGATTTCTGGTGGATGGAATCTGCCACCTGCAGTGCAGGGAATGGCAACTAAAGTCCTGGAGGAGAGCAGACAGATGCATTATCAGTCCTTCAATGCTTACAGAAAACGTTTCAATTTGAGACCCTACACATCATTTGAAGACATGACAGGTGAGGGATAGTTCAGAACCTTAAGGCATGAAATGAGTGAAACCTGTAAGAGTGGGAGCTTTTGCAGAAAGTTGGGATGGACTTTCCAAACAGTATTTGATGTCCAGTTAGAACTGTAAAATCTGGTACATTTTAAAAAGTTAAAAGTTTAAATTTAAATTCTTTACAGCCTCATAATTCAGTATCCAATGACATTCTGTAAATAAATATACACTGGAAAGACTTTTGTCTATGATAGGGTGTGATAAAGTAGATCTACATTCAAAAGAGGAAATCCTCTTACAGGATGATGACATGACCTGTGAATCTATGGATCTATAATTAATGTCTGAACAAAAAAGCAAAGAAAAGCAAAAAATCTTGATCTTCATGTTTTTGTTGTTTTTAGGAGATAAAGAACTTGCGGCAGAGTTGGAGAAGCTGTACGGAGATGTGAACTCTGTGGAACTGTATTCTGGCCTGCTGGTGGAGAAGCCCAGGCCGAACGCCGTGTTTGGTGAGACCATGGTGGAGATGGGAGCCCCCTATTCTCTGAAAGGCCTGATGGGAAATCCTATCTGCTCTCCTGAGTACTGGATGCCAAGCACTTTTGGCGGGGAAGTGGGATTCAATATTGTCAACAGTATCTCACTGAAGAAGCTGGTGTGCCTCAATGTGAAAGGGCCCTGCCCTATGGTGTCCTTTCAAGTGCCTGATGTGACATTTCCCAGTTTAATGAACGTCAACTCAACATCAGTCCCCTCTGGACACAGTGAGATCAGCCCAACTATTTTACTGAAAGAACGGTCTTCTGAGCTCTAAAAAAACACTGCAGGATTTAACCTCCTAGGACCTGGCATGTCCACATATGTGGACATCACATTTTGCGTTGTTTAGATCACAAAACTAAATTTTGCCTGGTGTCCTCTTAAGAGGCCATTATACTGCCACCTCAGAAATCATCATGAAAAAAGATAATTCTTTGTTTTTACACTAATCCAATCAGCCCAAATAGCAAAGAGAAATAAAGAATGCATGCCATGCAAGAGTACGGGTCTTAGGACGTTAAAACAAGATGCTTTGATATTGTATTATTAATGTTGTCCATAAATCTTAATGTCTTAAATCTAATTTTTAACAATATTTATTATTTATTTGATTATTTATTTATTTATTGTAAGTGATTTTATATTAAATTATTTGTTTTCTGTTAACTTCTAGACAAAGTTGCACTCATTAATGGTTTACTTGAAGCTGTACAAGAAAAACTTATTCAAGTGATTTATGAATTTGAACTTGATTGTTGATATGATTTGATATTTTTGCTTGTTTTTTTGGCTTCCATGTTCAATGACATTCTCAATAAAAATATTTTAATTTTTTATAAAAAAAAGTTTGATTGCCTGTTATTTAATACAAAATATGTGACAAACAAAATTTAAAATATGGCATATAATGGCCAGTTTCCTGGAGGCAAATTAAGGTTCAATCTAGTAAATTTAAACTTATTCCAAGACTTCAGTCTACAGAGGTGTGTAGATGCCTAAAACTGCCTTAAAGCGTGACTAAATGTGTCTATTAGCCAAGACCAGTCATTGTACAGTAGGCAGAGGTCCTACTAAGTCCCCACATATATACAGCGCCCTCCATAATTATTGGCACCCCTGTTTAAGAAATGTTCTTTGGCTTCTAATAAATTCTTTTTTAAGAAAAATAATATAGGACAACAATGCAAAAAAAGAGAAAAATCTAAGCTTTAATTCAGGTGCCTTTATTTGGTGGGAAAAAAATCACACATTAAGAAATAAATCTTTTGAATGAATTCATGTGTGCCACAATTATTGGCACCCCTGGTTTTAGCACTTTGTACAACCTCCTTTTGCCAACAAGACAGCACTTAATCTTCTCCTATAACTCTTCACAACATGGGAGAATACAGAAAGAGGCATCATTCCTCTTTGCACAACCTCTCTAAATCATACAGAGTCCTGGGTCTTCTCCTATGCACTCTCTCTCTCTCTCTTCAGCTCACTCCACAGGTTCTATTGGGTTGAGGTCTGGGGACTGAGACGGCCATGATAGGAGCTTGATTTTGTGCCTTGTGAACCATTTTTGAGTAGATTTAGCCACACGTTTAAGGTCATTATCTTGCTGAAAGACCCAGTGATGACCCATCTTCAGCTTTCGGGCAGAGGCCACCAGATTCTGATTCAAAATGTCCAGATATGTCAAAGAGTTCATGATCCCATGTGTCCTTACAAGGTTCTCAGGTCCTGTGGAGGAGAAACAGGCCCACAGCATCACCGATCCTCCCCCATACTTAACAGTGGGCATGAGGTGTTTTTCTGCGTACTCATCCTTGGTGTTATATTTACAGTGTTTGTTACCAAAAAGCTCTATTTTGGTCTCATCTGACCAAAGCACACAGTCCCAGTTAAAATCCCAGTACTGCTTAGCAAACTCCACCCATTTACGCTTATGAGTATAACTCAGAAAAGGCTTTATCCATGCATGCCTCCCAAACAGCTTGTTGGCATGTAGATGGTGCCTGATGGTTGTTTGGGAGACCTCATAACCCCAAGATGCCACTTTTTTTTATTCAATTCTCTTACAGTGAGCTTTGGAGACCTTTTTACTTCTCTTACCATCCTTCTCACTGTGTGTGGTGGCAAGATACACGTGTGTCCTCTTCCAGGCTTGTTTGTCACAGTTCCAGATGTTTTGAATGTTTTGGTGATTGCTCTGACTGTAGATAAGGGCATCTGCAGGTGAGTGGCTATTTTCTTGTAGCCATTGCCTGATTTATGAAGGTCGACGAAGGTGTTCTCTTGTCT
>BRDA01007963.1:13610-30103 GCA_036984385.1 Crenuchus spilurus | reverse complement strand
CACCATTGTGTAATTCTATAACTATTGAGTTTTCAACACCAGTTTAGCTGTCCTCTACTTTGTGTAAGAATGATGAATTGACCAATAGAAGTTGGCAGGAGATTGTGAGTTGAGTCTTAGCCATGCGTACCCAAGAGTCCAAGCATTTGCTTTAGTTTCTCAGGATGGCCTTCACACTCCTTCGTCACTCACCATTATGTTTGCCAGTGAGGGTGTCAGTTACAAGCCCAGTGGCAGGATCAAGTAAATGAGGGGGCAGTTTTTATGCAATGAAGGGAGCTGGTGATATCATAGAGTTTAATTTCATCACTCAAATGTTGCTTTATGATGGCCCATAACATATAATGAATATTCTTCTAAAATCCCATAGGAGAAATAGCATGAGACAATAAAGAAAACTTACGAGTCTTTTGGGCCAGATAAAAATATAAAACTTATACAGAGCAACAAAATGGACCCTTAATCCATACATGAGAAATGGTTGTGTTCATGTTGAGATTTCTCTCTTATGTAAACATAAGTATTTGGCTATTATCTGTTATCTTATTATTCTTATAGCAAATCTCTATTTTAGTATCTCAACTAAAACTGTAAAACGGACACTAGATTTCTCTTTCTCAAGAGAAATATCTGAGCAGTAGGAGACTTAAGCTAGAATCTCATTTGTGTTTTTATTTGATCTCAAAGTTGTCTAGAACAAACTTCTGAGACCTACAATAGATCTATTTTTTCACATTTTAAATTGATATTAATGGATAATTAGTGCAGATGTATTAAGTAGATTCTATGTTAGTCAAGTTTACATCATTAAAGACATTAAGTCATGTGAGGGTGAAATACAACCTCTTTGTATGGTTATATGGTTTGAATCATATGGTGTACCAGAACACAATAAAAAACATCTGGTCCTTAGCAGGTTTTAAAATTAAATAAATACAGATGAACAACAGCAGTTAACAGATTCCTCTGTGTCATTATTTATTTAACAAAAATGAAGTCAACCCTTGATGTCTGGACTTTGAATTGGTCATTGCAACACTTTGATTCTTTCCCATTTTGTTGTAATTTGCTGGTGTGCTTGGGATCATTGTCCTATTGCATGACCAAATGTCAGCCAAGCTTTAGCTGTCAGATTGATGGCCACTTATTTGTCTAGAATAGGCTCTGTTGTCTGGAATACTTCAGTGTACAGATGAGTTCATCGTTGCCTCAATGACTGTAAAGTGTACAGATCATGTTGCTGCAAAACAAGCCCATATCATCACCCCTCCACACCATGCTTGACAGCTTGTATAGGGTGTTTGTGTCGATATGCTGTGTTTGGTTTTTGCCAAACAGGTTGCTGTGCATTATGGCCAAAACATCTCCACTTTGGTCTCACCTGTCCAAAAGATTGTTCCAGTCTTGTGATGCAGCTTCACAAATTTAAGCTGAGCTGCCATGTTCTTTTTAAAAGAAGAGGGTTTCTTTTGGCAAAACTTCCAAACAAGCCATACTTGTCTTTTTGTAATTTTATGGTCATGAACTTTAACATGCTATCTGTGGCCTGTAGAGTCTGAGGTGTAGATGTCTGCAGTGTTTTGAACAGTGAGCATTGCATGGGCTGACTTTGAGATGAATTGGCTGGGCAACTGTCTTGAATGTTTTCCACTTGTGAATAATCTTTCTCATTGTTGAACGTTGGACTTTAAATTGTTGGAAAATAATCTTATAATCCTTCCCAGGTGGATGGGCAGCAACAATTGCATCTCTAAGATAAATGCTGATGTCTTTATTCAGCGTTAACATACACCTGAAAGCTCCAAAACAGTAAACTTCTGCTTTTATAGAGGTGGTCACACTTTCTGATGATCCATTAATCAAGGGCATCTGATTTGCATCACCTGGCTGCTACTTACCCTCTTATATCCTATGACAGGGTATACTTATTTGTTCACAAACTGCCTCTGCATGTTTGGCCTAGTTGTTGTTAAATAAATGTCAGATAATTAAATAATCATTTTAAGACCTGTTAAAGAGGGGGCACTTTGTTTTTCGCATGACCATGCATGTGCTCAGCTATTTAAAAAAGTTATTTCTATGCCAGTGTAATTTGCTGCTTATGTGGTGAATTTCACTTCCACAGTTTCTTCTGCTTCTTGGAAGATTATCTCTTAGACATTAAAAATCACGTTGGGGTAAGTTTTACATAAGGAAACAGAATGGGACCTCAACTTAAAACAATAGCATATAATTCAAGCTCTTATCTGGTAATAACCAAAATATCTAAATGGTCTGCTCAGCTATGACATCCTCAAGAGTACAGTTTGATATGTAATATTTACATTACAGAAGTTGGCACAGCGCAAACATTTTTATTGATTTTTTTAGAAGGCAATAATAACACAGCCTTATAAACATCTATCAGAAATCTCTCATGTACTGACACACCCGGAATGGATAGTTCTTGCAAAAAAGAGCTCCATTGTGCATGTAGTTGCTTGATGTACTTCGTGTTCTTTCTGTTTAGATCAATCGGGATGTGATGGCTCATTCCCACAGTTCTGCTGTTGTTCTCAGAAAAACAACCAGTTAATGAATCTCGCATGTGCCCACAATAATAGACTACAGCGTAGTCCGAAACTTTACATCACTGCAAAATGTCTTAAAAGCAACTTCATTTCCACATGACATGAACTAAAAACATTTAGTTGTCAACAGCTTCTAAGACACCCTTTTAAAAAGAAAAGCATGACTAAAGCTGGAAAAGTCCCATTTTGGAGTGGTTTCAACCTTCTGTAACCTTGTAATCAATTAGAAGTGTGTCCCTCTGTGTATCTCCACCTCAGAGAAATATGTTGAACGTAAGGCCATATTTTGAAGAACTTGTGCTGAGGAAAGGCCTTCCAGGGTTGTGAGGACAGATGCTACCGCGTGATCTATCAAATGATCTGTGATATGAAACAGCAGCACATGCTCCTCCCTTGCAAATACACTGCTTGCATTGTTGGAGTGGACCAGAATTTGATTTGCATCCTTTGTATAACTAATAGTAAGCATCGTTATGATCTAAGATGAACCTTTTCAACAGATGGTTCTTAGCTAAATGGGAATTAATATAATTGGAAATAGAAGAACTACTAACCCTCAAATGTGTTGTGCTTTAAATCCTGCTGCTTTGTTCAACTTATGAAAAAAGTTGCTTCTCTTATCCTCTGAAGTTGATCCGAGGACACACCCAACAAATTCAGCCCCCTCTGCCCCTCCTTGTTCTTTTCCTTTGCCTAACTCCCTGCATGAGTGGCACGGCGTGCATTGTAGTCATACAGCGTGACTCATCCTGACACACCAGCACTCACTCGTTATTTGCACTAGCACACACAAGCAGACACACCTAAGCACGGCTCTCCAGGAAACACACCCATTCCCACATATCCTACTATTGAACAGTTGAGACATTCCATTTTTCATAACTAGCCCCAACATCACAGGCAGGCACAGTTTACACTAACTAAATGCATGGGACGCTGCACTGAAAGATCACTCTATGTTACCTTCACACCACAGTGCCACTCTTTTTTCAGTCTGGAATGCTGTTTTTTTCTGTTGCCCCCCAAACCCCATGATTCAGAAAATGAAACATAAAAATGAGAATGTTTTGACATTTACGGTTTTGTATTTTGTATCTTTATTAAGACAAAATTCCTATGCTGAATGCTGGGAGAGTACACAGCAAAGGCAAGAGTGCCAAACTAACCGGGGGTTTTTACTATACACAGCATGAACTGCAGCTAAAACATCTGCTTTTCTGTTCCCTTGCTCACAGAACATGATCTTCTTTCTTTCTTTCTTTTCTCCCCCTTTTGAGGTTTGCAAGCATGATGAGAACTCTGCCATCGGCGTTTCTTCGTTTTTGTCCTTCACTAAAATCACTTTCTTCACCCATAGCGGCTTGCCACACCCTGCTGTTCTTTGCGAAGTCAGACAGTATAATAACTCCTTCTCTGTTTACTGAATTCATCTGCTGTTTGCTATTTCTCTGCACTGAATATGGGTGTGACATGGATTTGTTGAAGGAGTGTTTCAAGGTTAAGCCTCTTTCTCTCTCTCTACCTCTGTCTCCTTCTCTCATATATATTTTCACAAACACACATAACATATTTACCTGGACATTGTTATACTGCATGTCTCTAATTCTGTATACTGCAACTTCTCCAAGTAATATATATGGCCAATAGATGACTCAAATGTGGTTTCCCCAAAAGTTGTGCAAATAACATGGCGTGATCACTCATATGAAGCAGCAATGACTTTCCCAAGACAGTTGTATTCATTTGCCTTCCATGCTAAACAAAACGTATGAAAGTAAGAAATTGAGCATAGCTTTCTGAGCTTTTAATGGTTTTTTTGCATTATATTTGTGCCAGCTTGCTGTTACAGTTAATATGATTCACTTACATATATTCACACACACAGGCAGACACACACACACACACACATACACATATATGGGATTAGCACACTGATGCATGCTATAATTAACTTTTGTGGAAATTACAAAAGAAAAAAAGTCGCCATTGGCCTGAAGCGATGGAAAACTGGGAAACAGTTATGACAACCAGTGATAAATTAGTCCTGTTTTAAAGCATAACACACTGCAAATGTAAATAAACAGAAAGCAATTGAAAGGCACATAAGTTAAAAAAAATCATAACTAAATTATTTTGTAAAAAAAAATACATAGCATAATCCAACTGAAAATGTCTATGACAACACATAGTCTTATTATTTCAGAAGAAAATTATTTTTTCTAGCCATTTCCAGACTACGATAAAATCCACAAATACTGTTGCCACCAGTATTTAGCTACATTTTGGAGTAGCTCCCACTAGGTTTTGGTACAGCTGTTTACTAATGTGCATGGCATCTTTGTACAAATGAATTTTGTTGATATTCTAGAAAAAGATATATTAATCTATAAACTGACTTTTATATTAATTACATGTAAATATTTAAATCCTTTTTTTTAATGTTCATCAGTATGGCTTATATCTCAATATCAAAAATCCAGAAATGTAAATTATTGGAGTATTTACTTTTCAGTTTCAGTAAATGACTATTCAAACAGCATCAACATTAAAACAAAAAAGCCTTATAATTTTTTGCAATATTGTATGAAACATATGACACTTTATCTTTTTGAATTAAATTTTTATCACAAATTAACTTTTCTGATAATTTTCTATTTTGTAGAGGTGCACTACTACTAATCATGTAAATAGAAGATTTCTGTAAGCATAGTCTTTGAAACTAGAGATGTCTTTATAAAAGAAATAATATATCTTCTTCAAAATAAGTTAAATATATTCTATAACACTAATGCTAGCTCAAAGCATATCCCATGATGCCTTGGGTGAAATGTGCAATAAATTTTCTGTGGAGAGTAAGCAGCAGTACTGAAGCCTTTAAGCTCAGTGTCAACAACTTGTGCTAGAAAACAAAACAACTTAAAGGCATTGACACTGTCCTACCTCACCCTTCTACCATAGAAGATCTGGAGCAGCAGAATTTGTGTGTTTTGTCACAGTCTTGAAAGAGACAGAAAAACAAAGAATTAAATAAAAGTATGTGATGTGCTGAAAACTTAATGGTTGACCCCAAACTTTTGTGTAGTACTGTACACCTTTAAATAAGTAATACAGCTTTTATCTTTAATAAAGTAAATTTTGTGCAAGCAAATGTTTGAACCTGCATAATTAACCTTTTGTGTATAATCATTGCAACCACGAGACTTGTACGTGCAAACTCCACCATGTTTATCATATTTTGATTAATTGATTGGTTTGGGCTGTACAGAAATAAAACCAACCACATAAGCCATGACTTGTTGCTGCTTGAAGATTCATATTTCATTTGTGAAGCCAACTATACTATACTGACCAATAACAACATTAAAGTCTGATATACAACATCTAGACATAAGTAACTGCAGTATTTATAAAGCAGGGTTGTTAAGGAAGATTAGAACAATGGAAGACTCTGTAGGGGTTCTGAGAAAGCAGTGAGAGGCCTTGGTGAAAGACTGTTTTGATAGCGGTGGGTAACTTAGGCAGCTGCTGTAGGGCATACTTTGAAACTCGACATCTCTTTGCAGTAAAATTACAGACAGGAAGGACTTAAAAGATTGCCAGTGGAATAGAGGCCTGGAACATTTGATTAGCATTACAGGTCTATCAGGTAGCACAGTGGCAATGTAAATCAGGTAATGGACACAGCTGGGTCTGCAGAGAAGGTTTTATTTTCTATGGCAGTAAAGTGCAGGAGGTCTTAACATTGTACTTTCATTATCCATAATTGCTTTAAAGAAATCCAGCATTGCAGCATGCAGACCCTCAACTACTACTTCTATCATTGGGTCACATGCCACTGTGGCATGACAGTGATGACTTTGTCCAGATCCGGATGCTTTAATACAGCCTCAATTTAATCAAATTAAACCTGCTTTGGCCCAAAAATAGAAATTGTGTTCCAACATTTCACATGGTAGGTTGTATTTGGGCCTCATGTGGCCCAGACTTCAAATACCATGACAAACCTTAATCATGACTGCTACAATCAGCCCAGCTTTGATCCACAGTACCCTTGTGATTGCCTTAACTGGGCCATATTTGGTCCAGAATTGTCTGCTACCTGGGCACACCCTCCAAACGTTAAATATTAAAGTTTTAATTTCCAAAACACCTCCAAATCACTGCTCCAAGGTACTGTTATTGATGTTTATTTACTTTCTAAAATGCTCAATCTATATAGCCTTTGATGTAAGTTACATATGTTATAAAGATCTAAAACAATGCGCAGAACAGTACCAAAGTTTGGGAAATAAACTTTGGGTTTCTCAAGCAAATATGATGCCACATTCATCATAAGTTGGCAGAAAGGCAGTAATAGGAGTGCTACTTCTTAGAGTTGATATGATTTTGAGACTATAGTGCTTGAGGGAAATCTTCCCTGTGCTAGATAAAGACAGTCTAATTACAAACAAGTTCTGAAATGATAACTGGAATAACAGGTTATTCAGAAGGAGGATTTGGACTTTGAGATGCATTTATTTGTGCATGTTATATGATTTAGAAATAATGCAGGCTGCCATTTAAAATGTAGTGCCATTATTCATTAATGTAATGACATCATTAGATCCTCAGCTCTACATTTCTGAGCATTTCCTCAGAGTATGGTAGTGACAGAAGTAGGCAGAGTAGAATAAGACTCTCCAAACACCACAGAAAAGGGGATTAATAGCATTTCAACAGAATAAAAAAGTATATTTCTTCTAACACTGACTTAAATATAGAGTTGCAATGAACTTCAAACATCCAGGATAAGTGTATTAAGCACTATTTTTCTCTTTTTGTGGTGTTTGTAGTGTAAAATAAAATGCCCCAAAACTCAATTGACAGACCAAAGCTGTCCATCACCACCCAAATTGAATGAGATGAAACACAAAAAGGAATTCAGAGCTTAAATTCAAATGACTTACATGCAATAAAATAGGGTTAGTTGCTATTTTGCTATACTGGCATATAATGACATTCTGTGATATTACTTTTGAAATATTTTAGTGACATATTAGATAATCCATGATACACTGCCCATAAAACAGCAAACATTACAATATAGGCATTTATGTATAAAGGATTATGTCAGCAGGCATTACCTGTCATAAAGGGTGTTTTTGTCAACATTGATCAAAATGGGCAAATGAATGGTATTGGAATAAGCTATAAATGTTTATATAGGTTTATGGCAGTTGTCCCAGCAAGTTAATATAGCCTTATATCCTACAGTAAAATGTTACCCAGGTTTTTTCACTCTAAAGTGTTACTGTCCTCCTCTGCATTTTGTATTACTAAAGCATGAAGCATCTAAGCCCTGTTGAGTCACAGGAACCACCATCTATATAAGCATTCATCATTTTGCAATTATTCACGTGTGCAACTGTGACTATAGTGTAAATTGAGCGTGAATACAAGAGTTAACACTATAATTAGAGTTAACTCTCTCTCTCAGTTATTATCAACACATTTACATTCACGTTCTCCAAAAGTTTGTGGCATCACAACAGTGGCTGGGCTGAGGCACAGCTTTATACGACCACTCCCTGCTGTTTTACTTTTTTAAACCCACCTGTTTTACGACTAGCCACGCCCCCTACAGTCTATGCTTGGCTAGTAGCTGATGCTCACCGTGACGGCGGTCTGCTTATAATAGTGAAGTGTTAGCCAATCGTGGCGCAGGTAGGCGTGGCCTGTCGCAAAACGGGTGTGGTAGGGGAAAACTACGCCTCCCTGCCACACCGTTCCCTCCCCTCCCTCTTTGCTCCTGAAGATCCCTGCCCTGCCCTGCACTAAGCCATTCTCCATAGCCCCAAGTTACGACCACAGTCTCTGCAGACAGAAAACTGAGAAGAGTTTGAGAGAGAGAGCAAACAAAGTCAGGAAGGCTTTCGAGCCTTGTTTGAGAGAAAAAAAACCCAGAAAAGACAGAGAAAGTGCGTTTTAAAAAAGTTTCAGACAGTATCTGTGGGGGAGAAAACGTTTCGGGGCTGTGGCAGAAAAGGACGTGGCCGGCTGAGGATGCTCATGCCGAGGTGTTGAAATTGGAAGCAGGAGCTGCTCCAGGTAGGAAAACGTCTTCTAATTCGAGTCTCATTGTAATTGTGAATGCAGTGTGCAGCACAGAGTCCAAGTAGCTGTAAAGTTGTGATGATGAATGCCAACGTGCTTAGAGGGCGACGTGAAGTGATTCCTGTTTATAAAAGCCTTTTAAAAGAGCTCTTGACTGAAGACTGTGAAGTTGAACTGGGAACATGAGGAGAGGTGGGTGTGTATCTGGTTGCACAAGTGACAGCTCAGCACTGCTGTCCTGTATAAGAGATTTAAAAGAAATGTGATGTCATTTGGGTAATGATGAACTCTAGTAATAAACTCTACAAGCAGCCTCTGTGAGTGGGTTGAAGTTTAAACACTATTATTTAAAGCAAGGAAAAGGTCCTGGTGTGTTTGCATGGCATGCAAAGCCTATCCCACACCCTTCTAGTCACTAGAGAAAGCCCCAGCAGTTCAATGTTGAGTTTGGCTGTGCAACGTGGATGTGTTCGGTGTGTGTTCGCACACACACACACACAGCTGGAGATGGAAACGCTCAAAAACTTTGTTTCTCTGAGGAGAACAGTTTTCCACGCTCATGAAAGTCCAGCTTCTGTTGGAATGGGCTGTTTTCCTGCAGATGAGGGTTTATTTTATTGCTTTATTGCTTGAGTTCTTGACTTCTTTCTCATAACTAACCTCCTGTGGTCTCTCCTGCACTACCAAATGTGGTCACAACTCTAGGATTTGGTCAGCGTCAGCAGATACTGTCTGGCTTCAAAACTGAAGTAAAATGTCTGTTTTTTGTTCCTGCGTACGTGACCATTTTGTACTTTTCGCAGCCATCGTGGAGTGAAGTTGTTTAATTAAACTCCACGTCATCTGAAGCTAGGCTTAAATGTACTGAAATGGGTGGAGTTTTAGTCATTCTCAGGTTTTTCCTCGACTTTCCTAACCTGGGATTCTGGCCAGGGTGTGGGGAGAGAGAAAGAGGGGGGATGGTTGGGGAGGGGGGTGGTGGTGGTGATGGAATGTAGTGGTTTGGAAAGACTTACTAATTGAAACCAGGTCTGAAGCACAAGAGGGGAAATACAGCTTTGCTAGAAGAAGAAAGAATTAACCGTTTTATTCAATCTCCACTCTTATTTAACTTTAGTATTGAAATAATAACTTCAGGTTATAAGAAAACATGATATTCCCAAAAGGGTGGAGAAAAAAAAGAGGTGGAGTCCCACCTTTTAAAAAAGGTAGAGGGATCACTCATCAATGACTTCAGCAAACTTTTTTTTTTTCTGAAAGATCAACCGAGTGACTGTATACATGGATAGATAGTTGCAGCTAAAGAACTGCGCATTTAGAACCCATCCCCCCTCTCCTGCCACACCCTTCTAGCTCTTTTTGTAGTGTAGTGTATCACTACATGTCAGATGATATCAGCAAGATGTGCTGATACAGACTATAGAAAATAAAGAATAGCCTTTATACAACTTTTTCACATTTTGTTCCAGAACTCCAGACTGTTTAATGTTGTTGAACACCACATAGCAACAATTAGGTTCTGTCAAGGTTCAGCAATGTCTTATCGTTCATTGTTGATTATCTTGAGATTGTTGCATTTCTGTATTTTGATGAGTGATCAGCAACCAGTTCTTCATGATTTGTACCTGATGAACAAACTTCATTGTATGTTGGTCTTAGAATGAAGAGTTGAAGCATCATCACTTTAAAGGAACTAGTTTCAGATGGAGGCACCACTTTCTCCTGTGAAGTGTTGATAAAGTAGATAGGAGGGGTGCCTCTGAGAACTTTGCTATGCCAGTGTGAAACGGAAAGAGTTTGGACTCGCACACACTTCCTCTGTCATTTCCTTAGAGGCTTGGAGAGGGTTTGTCATCTACACCAACTGGGGAACAGTTTGGAGAATGAGCCTTCTTAACAACTGAGTGTTAAGTTTATTGTTTGTTTGGTTTCTCACCTGCATCTTGGATTGTTTCTGCTTCAGCAGTCCCCCGCTGAAGAGCTGAACGAGAGCATTCATACACTGTTATCTTTCAAATTGTTTGTTTACCCATAGCAGATAAGCATGTGCCTCAGATGTAGACAAAAAAGTGAATGACTTCAATGAGGCACTTAGGATTGTTATTTTGATGCATCTTTTGTTGTCACCTCTGCTATTGTTGCATTATTTCGCTTCGTTTCAGCTTGTCCAGGCTAAGCTGTGGTTGAGAAATACTGACTTTGGAAATTAGGAACAGTTGAGCAAAAAGGCCAAACCCCTGCCAACATCCTAGTGACTCAGAACCACACGTTGATTTTTCATCATTTTCCATGTGACAGGATGCTATTGTCAGCAGTAATCTGGGACATGTAGCATGGACCAGTTAAGACATTTTGGTTCTAAGTATATTTGATCACACATTAAACATTTTATTACTAACATTGTGGAAACGTCATGCCAACATTATGTTAAAAATTTCCAGTGTTAAAAACTTTAATATGTAAAAGATCTCTAAAATGTTAGGAGCAAATATTCTCAAAGTTCTGGATATATACTCCATTTGCTCGGGGACAGTTTTTGGATACCATTTTTAATATTGCTTTTAATGAGTATTATGGACAACATTTAGCATAATGTGTATGACTTTCTTATGTCCAATCTTGGGGGAAAAAAGGTGAAAAAAGTTATGTTTGAATATTTGCTGATCCTTGTATGTCCTTTTCATTGTTTTCACACACCAGCTTAGTGTAGGAAAGTTTGCTTAATGCACCTAATTTCCTTTATATGCTAAGTGTAAAGGGGTGTGGCAGCTGTCTGCGCAGTGTAACATTGCGAGCACATTTCATACAAGATGGAACTTGACTTAAAAGATCAGAATAACACTGAGGACTTCATGTTCAGTCAAGATGTATGAATGGTAGAAAAAGTCCTCTGTAACACAATAAATCTTTCTCAACATGTGTTTATACCTGCCCAAATTATTGACCAAACTGTTGCAACAAGCTAAGCAGTGCCTAGTGCGCCAAACTTTTATTGGATTGGTCTGACAGTCTGTGTAAAACCCTTTTCCTCAGTCTTACAAAATGTGGTCTTTTTTAATGGATTGAGTATTGTCAGATTGGGCAATTCAGAATTACCATCTATGATTTAGAGTCGGTGGCAGAGAGTGCTGGACATGTTGTGCAACTTTGTATAATAGGTGCTTTAGATGCTTGTGAATGTTCTACAGGTCTTTAGGGAAGAGATATGACCTGAACCACATGTTTATAGTCATGGGCATTTATTTTGAAAGCTTGTGCATCAAGTGAAATAACACATGACTTGACATGTTGTGAACCACTTCTCTTTGTTCTTCACACTCATAATATTGGTCCACCAACATTACCAAGCTCTGTGTCAAGCATGGAGTGGTCTAGTCTTGGTCTGATCATCCATATACGAGTTATATTATCAGAATTTGAGTAGTAAACAGTACTTATTGATGGTTACTCTTAGTACTAATGTGTAGTAGTGGCCAATTTAAGTTTCTATTTAAGTGTTCTCTTAGTTTTAGTTCACTTGGATTTAGTTCATTAAAATCATGTGAGTAATTGACCTGTGGTGCTTCAGAACAAGCCAACAATTCTGGAAAATGTGAGACTATCACATAATCGCCCATCATAACTGAATGGCTATGCAAACCTATGACATGGTCATATATGGATAAGCTTTCTGGAAGCTGCACATTTTATTTTGACTGATTCTTTTCAGAATGTTTATAACTCATGATAAATCATCACTCATGATTTATCAGTGTGGAAAGACTCATTATCTCTACTACCAAACCAGTCTAGCCAGTCAATTGTTCTGTGGCTTACTCCTCCCCATGCATATGTACATGCTAACTGCCAGGTCCAACGTCCAGCACTTTCATTTCTTCAAGATGTTGTTTATTGTTGTTTTTTGGCTGTAACCTAACTCCATTAAAACATTGTTTTCCTTTTTTTGCATTTCTGGGAATTTAGAGCATGGTTTAGAGATTGCTTCAGTGCACGCACTGTATGCTTTTGGCTATATTTTTCTGTCTTTCTCTATCTTGCCGAGCACACAATAATTCGGTTGGAGTTCTTTGGGCAAATGTGGGTTTTCAATTGAGTCCATCTGGATGGGAAAATGGAACATTTCACCATGTAGTAGTTATCCTTAATTTTCCATAAGTGAGTCAGCACTTGTTTTAAGTAGGTTTGTTCTGCTGTAGCATTAGCCCAGTATGCAGTGATTAATGAAGGACTTGTGAAAAACATTTGTGCTTGTCAGAGGCCACCACTAGTTGATTTATTGATTTTTGTGCTGTTTAAAAGTGAACTTGTCATATGCACACTCCAGCCATTAAAGCAATGCAATGTTATAATTAAAACAACAGGCCATAAAGACAGTGAGGATATCTCATAAGCCAGTCCTTGTCTTAGTTTGTTGGTGGGAAGAGGACTGGGGATTTTAATTATGACATGTCTGTGGGAGACCTCAGTGACATACTGGTGTCTATAACTTCATGCTACCAAAATTTTTATTCCTCAGCAACTTTGCATAATACTGCAATTTATTAAAACGTGTCTTAGTCAAGGATTAAAATCTACTTTTACTTCAAGTTGTTCAGATGCTTTAATAAAATAGGAAATTACATCTCCTGTCACTTTTTGTCTTCATTGGATAAAAATCAGTAAAAACTAATGAAATAAGTATCCTGTTTTTGTGGTACAGACACAGTGGGTGAACATAGTTATTGGGCAGAGTGTAGGACATTGCTTTGGAGTTAGTCACTGCAGGAGAGGCTGGGCTCCCTTCCAGCTGGCCTGACGGCTCTATCAAGGAATGTGTGTGACTGGAGGCCAGGGTGGGGCCCGCTGTTCTATACTTTGTGAGTATGGGAGATGGCGTGCCCATGGCTGCTCTCTTATCCAACATAGGGTGTGTCCTATATTTTAGATGCAGTATGTGATGACTAGGATCTAGCATGGATCCTATAAGTTATTAGAGTTGTGTTGACCCTGTTGAGTTCAACCATCTAAAGCATTGTTTACCTTTCATTGTAACTACTTTATCCTTTACACAAATAGTTTGTTTGCAGTTGATCTCAACCTGCTCCATTCAAATCTACTGTACATCAGATCTTTGCAAAAGCAGGTGAGCAAGGTGACAACAGAATTAATAGAAATCAGTAGAAGTCTTGTAGATGTCACTCTTTGGAGTGTACACAGCTGCTCTGCCACGTGTTGTTCTGTGCAAACACAGTAACAAGCCCCATCCAGCCTGGCCTTTATCTCCACAGGCCCCTGTCTATTTCAGTCACAGCTCAGAAATAACTGGTATAATGAAACAACATGGCTATGTGAGGTTCTAGGTATGTTTTCATAATATCTGATAATGAGCTTTGGGTGGTTGAGAAGAACATTCCTGTCGGTTGTTTATGAACAGTTCAGTACTGTTGATACCACCAGCACTGGCTTGCGAAGGCCTCTCGGCTATATCAGATGAGATGCAACACTAAGAAACTATGCAGTCAAGGAGATCAAGTAACTTTTAACAGTTTGTTAACTAAGACTTTTAGGTCAGTTCAGATTTGATGAAATACTTTCAAATGGTAAGGTTTATTTGCTGAAACGTCGTCTTCAGCATTTCTGATGATTGTACAGTGCTTGAAGATGAGGCATTGCCTTATTTACAGTGTTCCTGTAAATTGCTATTTTCTGGTCCTGAATGGTCATTAAGAGTTAAAGTTGAACCACACTGAAGATACATAATTACAGTTGTTCTGCAACACTTTCTAGGGGCAGGTCTCCACTGGCAGATACTTGTCTGTTCAGACTCCAGCAATTTTAGTATGAGTGAAGTTTTTCCCCCCTTGATCTGCCTTAGGCTAAAAAAATGTCCTGGTTTTGTAAAAGGAGCTGAAAAGATGTATAAAGCTTTCCTGAAAATATCTCCTGACTATTATCAATTGGAGCTGCTTTGTATGCACATTTTTTAAAATCATATTTTTTGTTTAATTTGCTCTCATAAACAAGGGCAGTTGTGCACACTGTAAAGGTCACTTTAACTTACTCCCATCGTAATTTGCATTTTTAGGCTATTACCACATTACATTGGTTCGCAAAACTATATATAATAGTGATTATATATATATATATATATATATATATATATATATAGCACTATTCTACTTTTATTGTACGGTTGTGTAACTCAGTTGAAATACCACTGTGACCTGTATGAATAAAAGTAACACTGCCAGATCATTTAATCCAATTAAACTGAATTCTTATTGGAGTCATCAGAATCACATGTTAATTGACTTGCATTATATCCTGTCATGCATCACTGAAAGGCACATCTAAAGAACTGACACATTCTCTACATTTTTCGGCCTCAGGATGAACAGACAGTTCTTTGTTCTCAGTTATCTTCTCTGAGGATGGCTCATAGGCTCCTTCAAGAAGTTTCATGAGAAGAAAAAGAGCAGTCAGCCACATTCAGTGGAATCTGTAATTAAATATGCAGTCTGTTTTGTTTTGTATGATCGAATATATAGATGCAGCTGCAGTAAGTAAATATTTATACCTATCAGTTAATCCATTGCTGCACTTCAGTAACTGCTGGTTCAGGTACTTGTGCATTTAGTGTGGTGATAAGGTTTTCATTGATACAGCCAGCAGCACACTTACTTTCAATGCGCCTGTGTAGCTGATAAGGGTTGCTTTGACTAGCTGCAGACACTGGCCCTGGCTTCGGTGCAGTGCTAGAGGTCGAATATCACAGCAAACTACTACGGACGTGTGATTTTGAAGTGATGAAATCAAATGTAACATGTTTCTCTAATATGAAATGGTGAGAGAGTATGACAGGAAGATTGTTTATTCAAATGAGGATTTGCACATGATTGAATGTTTGTTTGCCTGTGGGAAATCTTAAAAGACCTCAGTTTTGCATTGCACCTTCAAATACCTGGAGGAGCAATGGTAAAGGAATAGCTCCTGGTGAATTGCAGATTTTAACTCATTTTTTTTGCTCTTAGTTAAACACATTTGTGCAGTTTGATGTAAAGGAAAACCTTTTTTTCTATGATCAACTAACCAAGCTGGTGTCCCAGCACACATCAGTTTGGCACACCATTCTTAATGTGTTATACTCTGAAATTTGGATGGAGTCCAAATCAGTAGGTGAATATGTTTATTTTAAGGGAGTGTTGTAGAGGATCAAAATTTACCTGCACCTTCAGTCAGCTTAATAAGTAATCCTGTCAGCTTATCAGAATGAACAAAATTGCTCAACAGATGATTGATATATATACACAGTCATGGTCGAAAGTGTTGGCACTCCTGAATTTTTTCCAGAAATTGAAGTATTTCTCCCAGAAAATTATTTCAATTACACATTTTGTTATAGACATGTTTATTTCCTTTGTGTGTATTGGAACAACACAAAAAACAGAGGAAAAAAAGGCAAATTTGACATAATGTCACACAAAACTCCAAAAATGGGCTGGACAAAATTATTGGCACCCTCAAATTAATATTTGGTTGCACACCCTTTGGAAGAAATAACTGAAATCAATCGCTTCCTATAACCATCAACAAGCTTCTTACACCTCTCAACTGGTATTTTGGACCACTCTTCTTTTGCAAACTGCTCCAAGTCTCTCATATTTGGAGGGTGCCTTCTCCCAACAGCAATTTTAAGATCTCTCCACAAGTGTTCAATGGGATTTAGATCCGGACTCATTGCCTGTCACTTTAGAAATCTCCAGTGCTTTGTTTCCATCCATTTCTGGGTGCTTTTTGAAGTATGTTTGGGGTCATTGTCCTGCTGGAAGACCCATGACCTAGGACGCAAAC
>BRDA01007962.1:69570-81872 GCA_036984385.1 Crenuchus spilurus | reverse complement strand
CCTCGGGCAAAGACTTTGTCGACATCCACTGTAAGCAACTCTAATTTAATAAAGCATCTCACGACCCACGCAGCTACAAAGTTAGTGGCTAGAAACACCGACACCAAAGTAAGCCGTCCACTAGCAAAGGACTCGGAGCAAAGTCCGCCAAGCAGCAAAGGCTTGATTTTTGAAGAATAAGACTAAAGAGGTTTTATTGTTAAGTTTACTTCTGTTGTGAACAAACCAGTTGTCTCAGGTTGAGAGAATTTAATTTGATAGATGTAAATGCACTTTAATATAGTGTAACTGTTTACTTTTTTTAAACAAAGATTTGGTTTTTTAAAGGATTTTATCCTGCACTGGTCTGTTGATGTGCAATAAATATCAAAAGTTATGTACAAACACCTTTATGATCTACTCATTTCAACTGACTGTGAAAACTGCTTTTTCAAAAAAATCCTTATTCTTTGACATATAACTTTTTTTAACTGTAATGCAAATAGTTACTTTCCCTGGTAATGAGTTACTTTTATTATAGAGTAATGCAGTTACTAACTAAGTTACTTTTTTGAACAAGTAGTAACTATAATTACTTTTTTAAAGTAACGTTCCCAACACTGTTTATAGCACAAACATTGCTACCAATTTCACTTGAGTACAATTTCTCCGTTTCTACCATCTCTGATTATTAAAAACATAGACTCTGTATATATTAGCGATTATAAGTGAAGAAAAACACATGGAACTGAAATTGTCAAACTAGAATTTATTCAACATTGTCATAAAACACTTCCTAAATTTAAGAGAAAGAAACAAATTAAAATATACACAATCACAAGGGTACATACTGCTTGGGTTCTATTTAATAGAGAACATAGCTAGTTTTATTTACTACTGGATCACTTTATTGCCCATGCTAAAAATCCCAAAAACATTCATAAAATATAAAACTGGGTTAAAACTGATTAAACATGACTGAACACTGTTTAAACTGTAGAAAATACAAAATCCAGAAACACACACTTATGCACACAATTGCTCATGCAAGCAAGAGTCCTTGTTATCTGCTTCATGCCTTGGGAGCAGGAGTCTGGCAGGCAGCTCCTTGGACTTTGTCGGTGATCACAAAGTAGTTCCTGCCTTTCTGGGTGATAGATGACAGCAGGGGAGTTACAGGACCTTCAGCCATGCCTGTCAAACAAGTGAATTCAGTCACATACCGTCAAGTAGAAAGTAAATACGTGACATTCAATAGTCTGCATTGGTCTTGTCTCTCTGAGCTGCAAGGACAGTTCAAAGTCATGTGTTGGTTGTACTGCCACCACGTGGTGATGCACACCACTGCAATGAATCAATCAGTAAAACAGTACACCTTTTGGCTAAAGAATAGTTTCTCATTCTATAACCTTCAAATAAATATGGTCTTATAATTAAAAAAAAACTGCTTACCAGTTGATACACAGTGATGCAGAGACTCCAGGAGGTTGCTGCTGGAGAACTTGATCACCCCTCTGAAGAGTTCATCTTTATCATTAAGAGTGTTATTGCTGTTGCCTCTGTATTTCGTTTCAAGCTGTGAGAGGACAGGAATTCAAATAAAATCAGCAAATTAAAATGAATGCAGCCTAAATAAAATGACATAAAATCTTTTTTTCAGTCCTTTACAAATAAGTAAGTTAGTACAGACGAAGGGGTAAAAAGTTGTGCCACACACCTTGTACACAGCAGTTTCCAGTTTTGGCAAGTTCCCATTACCAAATGCTTCACAGGCTATCTGATGCCTTCTCTCACTATACACGGCATGCTCTTTTTCAATGTTGGGACCTATACAGGAATTTAGCAATATTGTAACAGTGTAGGTAGTGGTTTATCAATCAAAAACAAAGTGAAAAATGTGTCACCAATAGTCATACTGACAGCTTAAGCTTAGAACTAGAGAGAAGAACATACATGAAGGTTGTGCACTTAAGGTCCTTTCTTGATTAGTTGGGAACACCTGTGATAAGCAGGTAGAAGTTTAAAATGCAAACTCACAGTGCTTTACAAGATAAACAAACACAAAAACAGAGTGTAAATGAAATAATACAACAATAACAAATTGTAAAGGAAAATGTGTTATGACCTGTTGATATTGTCTCATGAGAAGATCACTCATTGCAGTGAGGCTCCTACAACTCAGATGGGCATCCTTTATGGACACATATTTGGTGGACAGAACTAGAGCCTTTTCATTAAAAAAACATCATTAATAAGATTCAAAGCTGAATTGCTGCAAAGGATACATTTTTACAGCCTGATAATTTCATAACAACATCACCTGATATAGGAAAGGCTTGTGCTTGGATGTGAGATTAAGGACAAAGACATAAGGAGTCTGTAGATAATGAACAGCATAAGTTGGTTTCAGATGGTTGGGTTTTCTAAAGTTGTCTCCCCATGCCACACGAATCCATATCGCCCCATCCACAAGCTTCTTTGTTCTAACAGATACCTGTAAAAGCAAAAACATTCATGAGAAAAAATAACAAGAAAATACACTATTTTATCTAATATATACACATTGTCATACTCTCATGAATATAATTACATAAGTTATATATCTGAAAACGCATTACAGCTACTTGACTAATTAATTTCCTGCAATATCTCAACTAAAATATACTGGTAGCATGCAACACTTTAGGGGAAAAAAATACACAAATATGAAAATTTTTATTACATGTTTGATGGTGTCCTCCAAGTGGGCTATAAACTGCTCCCTAAACTGTGAGAAATTCACACAAAGAGCATCATCTGTGCAGAGAACAAGAGAGAAATATAATTTTATCATTTGTCCATGTAGCATAGGCTAATACTCAAAATTGTGTTGTATGTACACTTACCCTCTGCTTGAATGAGCTGACAGGCATGCCAAGTTCCTTGATTAGGGTTGTCTATCTGGTCTAGTATTAAGAACACATGTCAAAATTATTAGCTATTATCAAACATAATTCATCATCATCACCATAAATATCAATGCCTGAAGTCGATATAAGAGGTTAGGATTTGCAATAGTAATCTTATGAAGATGACAACTAACGATGCTTCAGAGGTTTTATAATGTTCAGCAACCCTCAAGCAACTTAAAGCTGTTAAATTTTGTTTTTTCCTGAAGCAGGATTTCTAATTTGTAGATGTATTGTACAATATTGGCAGATAAGATTTATCAGCATCAGACCCATGTTTAGATTTGACCAATAATTTAATCAATATTTAATTATATTTATTGCAAACAGAATATAATTTAAGCAATGATAGTATGTAGATTTTATTCAGATTACTGTATTTGTAACCCTTTGCTACAGGAGTGTCAAATGCTAGTCCTGGAGGGCTGGTGTCCAGCAGTTTGGTGGTTTCTCTGCTCTGACACTAGAGTTAAACCTGATAGACCTCCAAGACTGCAGTTCGACACCACTGTTTTACAACTGAATGTTACATTTCCCTATAAAGGAAACAATCTCGATTTCTAGATTTCTTTAATGTATCAGCATCAGCAGCTGAATCAATATGTACATGAAAAATACTGAAAAATCAGTCCAGAATTCCCATATTAGTGCATTCTTACTTATTCTTCAGGATTTCCAAATCTAAAGCCTGGAAAAGAGGGCAATTCTGTCTCGGTATGTGAAAAAGTTACAGACATTGAGCAGTCCCTTTATTTGTGTAAATCCTAATGCAAGTACAAACATAAATCCTAGTACATCAAAAACTGAAATATTTTACTTTGATTAAAAAAAATAAATGAATAAAACTAACTTGTAGTCAGTGATGAACTTTGCTTTATTTATTAGCTTTACTGTCAGCGGCCTACAGAGGCTGCCGAGAGGTGTTAAAAGAAATGGTCATTTTCACTAATGGCCTTAAGTGTTTTTCTGTGTGTATATAAAAAGGGGAAAATAAGTATTTGATACACTGCCGATTTTGCACATTTTCCCACCTACAGTAAATGGAGAGGTCTGTAATTTATATCGTAGGTACACTTCAACTGTGAGAAACAGAATCTAAAAAAAAATCCAGAAAACCACCTTGTATTTTTTTTTATAATTTGCATTTTATTGCATTAAATAAGTATTTGATCACCTACCAACCAACAAGAATTCTGGCTCTCACAGACCTGTTAGCTTTTCTTTAAGAAACCCTGCTATTGTGCACTCATTAGTTGTATTAATTGAACCTGTCTGAAGTTGTTACCTGTATAAAAGACACCTGTCCCAGCTATGACCCATCTTCAATACTCTAACTGAGGGAAGGTGATTATTAGTTAAAATCTTGTGATACATGACCCCATCCATCCTCCCTTCAATGTCCCCTTTGCAGAAAAGCACCCCCAAAGTATGATGTTTCAACCCTCATGCTTCACAGTTGGGACGGTGGTCTTGGGATTGTACTCATCTTTCTTCTTCCTCCAAACATGGCAAGTAGAGTTGACACCAAAAAGCTCTATTTTGGTTTCATCTGACATCACATCACATTCTTCTGAATCATCCAGATGATCATTGGCTAATTTCAAATGGGCCTGGATGTATGCTGGCGCGTGAGCAGTGGGATCTTGCATGCCTTGCAGGATTTAAAACCATGATGGTGTAGTGTGTTACTAATTGCCCTCTTTGAGACAGTGGTCCTAGCTCTCTTCAGGTCATTGACCAGGACCTCGCGTGTAGTTTTGGTCCGATTCCTGACCTTTCTCAGAATCATACTGACCCCACGAGGCAAGATCTTGCATGGAGCCTCGGACCAAGAAAGATTGACAGTCATCTTGTCTTTCTTCCATTTTCTAATAATTGCACCAACAGTTGTTGTCTTTTCACCAAGCTGCTTGCATATTGTCTTGTAGCCCATCCCAGTTTTGTGAAGGTCTACAATTTTGTCCCTTGTGTCCTTAGACAGCTCTTTGGTGTTGGCCATGGTGAAGAGGTTGGAGTGATTGTGTGGACAGGTGTCTTTTATACCGATAACAACTTCAAACAGGTGCAATTAATATATGTAATGAGTGCAGAATAGGAGGGCTTCTTAAAGAAAACAGGTCTGCGAGAGCCAGAATTCTTGCTGGTTGGTAGGTGATCAAATACTTATTTCATGGAATAAAATGCAAATTAATTATTTAAAATGCATGCAATGTGATCTTATTTTAGAATCCATCTCTCACAGTTGAAGTGTACCTACAATAAAAATTACAGACCTCTCCTTTCTTTGTAGGTGGAAAAACTTTGACGGTGTATCAAATACTTATTTTCCCCCATTGTATATAGTACCAGACAAAAGTTTATTGTAAATTAATACTGAAGTCATCGAGAATACGAAGGAGCACTAATCATGTAGTAAACTTAAAAGTGCTAAAACAAACCAAAATACGTTTTCCATTTTATATTATTCAAAGTACACATAACTGATAGTCTCAAACACATTAAGAAGGCAAGAAATGCAAGTAATTAACTCTTGACAAGGCACAGCTGTTAACTGAAAGCCATTTCAGGTGACTACCTCATAAAGCTGACTGAGAAAATGCCAAGAAAGCTGTCATCTAAGCAAGAGGTTGCTACTTTGAAGAATGTAAAATATAAAACAAGTTTTTGTTTACTAAATTTCATATGTGTTTCTTCATAGTTTGGATGACTTCAGGATTAATCTACAATGCAGACCATTTTTAAATAACAAAAAAACGCAATGTTCAGAAGTTGTGTCCAAGTTGTGTCTTTTGGTCTGGTATTGCCTGTGTCAGTACATACATTCCTAGTATAAGCTGTCCTAATGTTAAAAGTCAGTAGGATAAAGAAAACTCACTCACAGATCATCTCCAGTTTTGTCACATCTTTCAAACTCAGTCTGTTTTCCTGAGAGAAAAGGTACATTAAAAACATTGGCAAATTACGAATGTCTAATTCCAGTAGCCTACTGGTCACAAAGACCTAAATGTTCTATTTGCATATTAACAGTAACTACTGCTCAGGTTATTTGGAGTAAAATAGTGTAGTTACCTCACATCTGGACATTAAGTGCTCTAAAATCAGCGATTTTGGTTTTGTATAATCCAGAGACTGAAGCTGCTCATCTGACAAACGGTCCCAACAGCCCAGAGTAGCCTGTAACTTTCTGTTTGGTATTTTTCTTATTATCCGTTTTAAAATAGTCGTAGCCTGCTCGTCCATTTTATCACTATATTAGACGGGACTAAATGGATTAAAATGTACAGCGAATGAGATAAAACAAAAAAACGAGTCCTGCTACATTTTTGTGACGAATTCTGAAAACAAATAAACCGCCAAGAATTGAAAAGAGTTATTGATAATCATTTAAAACTGATACAGGATCAGCTCAAAGACTCCAACTCGGAATTTAACAACGTCATCAAAACGGCCAAACTTATCTCAGATCAGCAGAAATGGTAACGCGTATTACGTCAGAAAACGTATTTTCCGGTTTCAAAATAAAAGTCTTTAAAAAACAGCAAAAACTATTTATAATATATATAAAAGTAGCCTGATATAGTTTAGCACATTATTAAACATTTATAAGTAAAGATGCATTAAAAAATATGACCTTTTAACGTATGTCCCGAAATTCTACAAAACAATGTCCGAAAATAAAGCATCCGGTTTTCAAAATAAAAGTTCGTAATCGATTTAAAGGTTCTGTGCTTAAGGACGCGGTAATATGACAGCAAAATAGTTTTAAAAATAGACACATATATATATTTACAAATATTATTGAAAAAGTATTAACCTTAAATCTTAATTAAGCTTTTTATTATTAGTTTATTTATTCTGACCGATTAATAGTGCTGCCATCTGCTGGGTGAAAAAACAACTGTGGACTCACCTCTACCATGGTAGTGCAGTAGCAACGTGACAATTGCATGTTTTCGAACAGTGTATAGTCTTATAAACTCACTGCCAACTGAAGAACACCAGGTCTGGATTGAATACTTGTTTTATTAGATATGTATTAACGGTTGTCAGCTAAAAGGCTATGCGAATCCTAACCTTGAGGTCCTATTGTTTACTGAGAATAATTGATGATTGTACAGAAGACTCGGTTGAAGAAGTATAGATATGTGCTGTAATCCATGTCTGTATATATGTTTATACAGTCATTGGCTGTATTTAACTGAATCTAGTAGATCTAACCGCTCGAGGCAAATATTAACCCCAGTATAATCATTTTGTTGACATGCTGATCAATATTATAACAATTAAGGGTGATTAAAAGGGTTCTGTAACCTTGCAAAACACTATTTTTCAAGTCATGTACATTATAGTGATACGCTACTTTTCTCATTGCTGTTGTAATGTTTGACCTCTACTGAAGTTGCTACATTCAGCCAGTGCACTCAAACCTTGTTAAGAGATAATATTGTGTACAATATTTAAAGCCAGGCCTTGAACTTGTTTTCTGCATTTCCTTTGTTCAGGTAAGAAGGAAGATTCCAGCATGAGTGATGGGATGGGATGGGGAGGCTGTAGTAACCATTAGTATTAAATGCATATGTCCAAAAGTATCCATACATATCTTCTGAAAAAGCTTAACTACTCTAAACTGCTGAAATAGACAACCAGTGATCTTAAAGAAAAGTGTCACATCTAATCTTAAGCTTTTTCTTCTCATTGTAAGGAAGAAAGCTTAACATGCCTTAGTACCAGAGGTGGGTAGAGTAGCCAAAAATTGTACTCAAGTAAAAGTACTGTTACTTCATAATAATATGACTCAAGTAAAAGTAAAAAGTAGTCCTCAAAATAATTACTTGAGTAAGAGTAAAAAAGTGCTTGGTGAAAAAACTACTCAAGTACTGAGTAACTGTCGAGTACCGTCTGATTTATTTGTTAACACAAGCATTCAATCACAGACAAAAATACATCTTTAGGCAAATCAGAGTTCATCCAATCAATAAAATAAATTTAAATTAATTACAAAATAGCTTAAATTAAAATAATCCTGGTAAATTCAAGTACTTCAATAAAAAATAAATTAATATAATAATAATAAATAAATAAATAATTAAGAACACAAATTTTTCACTGGGCTCTGCAGGCAGAACTAAAACAAGGCAGGCCATAAACTCTCATAAACTGTGTGTGTGTGTGTGTGTGTGTGTGTGTGAGACAAAACAAGCAGAAACTTTCACCAAAGAATCAGTGATGTCACTATTAAGCTTCAACAGTAGTTGGTTCTCAAGGCTCTTGCAGTGAAGCTGTGATCGTTTAGCAGAGAACAGGAGTCCTGCATGACTGAAAAGTCTCTCACAGGCTGCAGATGCAGTAAGACCTGTGTTGACTTTGAGTGACAGCTTCTTGGTGTGAGAAAAGGTGTGGAGTAGATCCATACCTGCATAATGTAGCTGCTGTTTTGCGCTTTTTGTAAGGTAAACATACTTTCAATATGAGGCCAATGGTATTCCTCCTCGTCTGCATTGCCGACCGCTGATTCTGACATTTTTCTTCCGTTTGCTACGACTGTAAATTGTAAAGCTAACCCGTCCCGCTGCTGAGATTGAGTATGGTCATGTGACGAGACTGCACGACTACATTTGATTGGTGAAACATAGTCACATGGTAGAGCCTTTGGAAGTCACTCTCTGTTAAAATAAAACGTGACGGGGATAAAAATAATGACGCGTAGAATACATAAGAGGTAAAAAGAAATGTAACAAGCTTATTGTAGCCTAATGTAGCGGAGTAAGAGTACAGTTTTTTATTTACAAATCTACTCAAGTAAAAGTAAAAAGTATAGTGATATAAAACTACTCCTAGAAGTATATATTTTTTTAAAACTTACTCAAGTAAATGTAACGGAGTAAAAGTAACTCGTTACTACCCACCTCTTCTTAGTACTAAAACAATGAGCCGTTAAGACCAAACTTCTCTCACTTATTATAGCTGATAAGCTCTGTACTATAATGAATCTGTGGTCCAAAAAAGGTAATAAATTCAGTGTAAAGCTTTCTTCTTATAACAGGTTTATATGGGAATAAAAATCTTAATCTAATATTTATTACTTTCCTTTTGCATCCCAGCTTCATGATTTCAGCAGGAGAGAGTACTTAGGAGTAGTAATAAGTCAGAGAAGCTTGGTGTTCCTAGCTCATTGTTTTAGTACATCAAGCCATGTTAAGCTTTTTCCTTATGATGGGTTTAAATGAGAATAAAAAAGCTTTTGTAAAATGTTACTTTCCTTTTGTACCACAGGTTTGTAATTTCATCAGTAGAGAGAACATATAAGCAGTAATATGTCAGAGAATTTAGGTGTTCCTAACTCCTTGTTTTAGTACATTGAGCTACAATAAGAGATTTTATTCCCATTTAAACCTATTGTAAGGAAAAGCTTAAAGTAAAATGTTACTTTCCTTTTGTTTGTTGTTTCAGCAGTAGATAGGACTTATGAACCTTAATAAGAGAAATACGTTTGGCATGCCCTTCTCATTGTTTTACTGCATTGAGGCACATTGAGTTTTTTTATTCCCTTTTAATGGCTGAGTGCAATCATATCACAATTCTAATATGTAGTGTAAAGCCTTCCCTTCAGAGCAGAGTCTGTTAATGCAGCAAATCCTCTTTAAATACCTTTAATCTTAGAAGATACTCTGAATAAGAAGGTGTCTATACACATTTATACATGTTGTGTACTTCAAAATAAGTATAAAACATTACTTAGCTTGGTAGTATTACTCAATAGAATGAACAATGGTATGTTTATTATTTTTTTTTATGTTTTACTGCTCTTATTGTATATATTATTGATGTTATATATAGTTAAATGCAAAGTGAAAGTGAAAGGGCACTCTCATTGACTAGTATCACACAGAGGAAGACCTACTCCTTTAACCCATGTGTACAGTGAAACACTTGTACAGGGCGGTGGCCCTATCCATGGCATCCAGAGAGCAGTTGAGGGTTATTTGGGGGCACTTCAGCCATTATCTATAGGTCAGAGGATTGAACCGGAGACCCTTTGGTCTAAAGCCTGCTTGTGAAAAAAACCTTTACGCCACACCCCCAACAGTTCCTAAATATTTACTCTTTATGCTGACTGAATGATTACTGTAATATTAAGAAAGCCTGTGCAAGTGTTGTGTTTGTGTGTGTTTACAGTTTAAGAAACCTTAACTCAGGATGCACCCAGACTTGTCACCTCATTTACATACGGATGAATGCAATGAACTCATAAACCTGCTCAAACAGTGCCATAAGGAGGTAAGATACCTTTTCTAGCAATGAATTCTTTAAAATACTTCTCTTTTCTAATCAAGGTCATTTATATGACATTATGTTGTGAATTTTATCTTCAGCACAACATCCTCAGATTCTTTGGGAAGTGTAATGATTTTGATCGTGTGATGCGGAGGTGTCTTAAGAAAGAGGTGAGACATGATTTCAAACTGCACAGTAAGGACTAAACATATAGACCTTAATAAATTGCAAAAAACATCCTTTTAATGTCAATTTAAGTTGTGTCCTGAATGCCCACTATTACCATTCAGAAGACTTGTCACAAGACAAGGTTTTATGATATCATTACAATAGTCAGTACATGTCCTTTAAGGTGCCTAAATGAAAGCTTTTATTGTGACTTTTGTAGATGTGTCATTGATGTCCACTACTGGAATTCACAAGGCTTCAAAATGGTGTAAAGACATAGTAACGGCAAAGGCTTTTGTCAGAACTATTAGTACTACTTTAAGCCTATAAGTTGTGACGTGTCACAAACATTTTAAAAGGTCTGGAAAGTTCTTGTACAGCTTTTATCTTCATAAAGTCCCCAAGTGATTAACTGTCACATGACTGAATTCAGGATGTTCAGTATGTGAATTTGTGTTCATTTGCAAACTGCTGCTATAAAGTAGTCGTGTTTAATTTTATACAGTTGAACATTTATGTTGTAAAACAAAACTGAAAATCATGTGTTAAGTTAAAGCAGCAGCATTGTGCAAATGCAAATAAAAAGGCAAATCTGTATTTTTACACAAAACAATGTCAAGCTGATTTATTTTCAAACAAGGCATATATTTACCATAAACTTCCACTGTATGTAACACATATAGACCCAATCCAAAAAATTTGAATATCATGGAAAAGTTTATTCATTTCCATAATTCCATTCTAAAAGTTTAACTTTCATAGATTATAGATTCAGGGCCCACAAATTAAACAATTTCAAATATTTATTTGTTTATTTTCACATAATTTGGGCTTCCAGCTCATAAAACCATTGAAAACAGGATTTAAAAAATTAGAATACTGTGGAGAAATCAGCCCAAACTACTTCTCAGTTTTTGCAGAAAGAAAGAAATTAGGATCACATCAAATCAATCAAAATATGGTGCTTTCAAAACGATATGTCAATCTTCAATACTTGGTTGGTTGCAACGTGGCATTGAGGCAATCAGCTTGTGGCATTGCCTGGGAGTTATGGAAGCCCAGATTTCCTTGATGCTTGCTGTCAGCTCTTTTTTGTTGTTGGGTCGGGTGGTCCTCATTTTCCTCTTAAGAATACCCCATAGATTCTCAATGGGGTTTAGGTCCGGCGAGTTGGCTGGCCAGTCTAGCACTTTGATGGCATGGGCATCAAACCACGCTTTGGTGCCTGCTGGAAGATGAAATCTGCATCTCCATACAGATCCTCAGCAGAAGTAATCCAGAAGTCCTCTAAAACATTCTGGTAGACTGTTGCGGTGACCTTGGACACCAACACCTGCACGAGACATTGCACCCCAAATCATGACTGACTGGAAATTTCACACTGGACCTCAATCAGTTTGGGTTCTGTTCCTCACCCGTCTTCTTCCAAACTCTTGGACCTTGATTCCCGAATGAAAGGCACACTTTACTTTCATCTGAAAAGAGAACTTTGGACCACTGGCCAACAGTCCAGCTCTTCTTCTCCTTGGCCCAGTTGAGACGCTTCCTACGTTGGCTCAGGTCCAGAAGTGACTTGACCCACGGTCATCTCTCTTGCTGGTACATCTTCTCCTGCCACATTTTGTCCTTCCACTAGACTTTCCATTGATATGCTTGGACACAGCACTCTGTGAACAGCCAGCCTCCTTAGTTATGAACTTCCCCATCCTATAGAGGGTATCAATTATGGTCTTCTGGCCAGTTGTTATGTCTGCAGAAGACCATTATGAGACTAAGAGAATTGAACCAAACTGAAGCAATTTAATGACACCTGGGGAAACCTGTGCAGGTGCTTTGAGTTTACAGTCATGGCCAAAAGTTTTGAGAATGACACAAACATCAATGTCCACAAAGTCTACTGCTTCAGTTTTTATAATGGCAATTTGCATATAC